>JAECUM010027264.1:0-31183 GCA_016617855.1 Megalonaias nervosa | reverse complement strand
ATATATATATGTGTGTGTGTGTGTGTGTGTGTGTGTGTGTGTGTGGGAAGCAGTGAAATGTGAAAATACATTATTAATCTGATGTGTATTTTGTTGATATTATTTTTGGAAAAAGAAAATACAATTATTTTATTGAACAAATAAAAAGAGGTACTTAAAGGTGAATTTGTAAATGCTTCGTGTACTGAGATTACCCATCTGTTTGTTGATTTAAAAACTGTTCTTTATCGCCATGCGGCTAGAAAAGTGACCAAAGTTTGTATGACCCTAGCAGGTTGATTTGCAGTCGCTAATCGAGGATATGAGTACAGATTGGAGAACAACAGTCATTGTTTTCTTACCGTACGTGCTTGCAGTGTCTGTATACGTAACCTATCATTTGGAAGGCGAGAACTAATATTTACCTAGGGTACAACGCAATCGGTGGGGAGTTGGTGTCAACTAATAGGTGTTTGTCTGGGTCATACGGATAAGACATAAAAAGCAGTGTACACATACAGTAGAACGAACAGGACACATCATACAGTACACAGACTGTGAAAGTGTAATTAGCAGAAGACAGAGAGAGAGCGAGAGAGACGGCACGAGAGAGACAGCGAGACTGAGCGAACTAGAGACTGAGAGAGAGAGAGAGAGAGAGAGAGAGAGAGAGAGAGAGAGAGATAGCAAGATAGAAAGCGAAAGAAAGAACGAACGATAGAGATGGAGCGCGAGTTCGACAGACAGAAAGAGAGAGACAGACAGACAGACAGAGACAGAGAGAGTGAGTGAGTGAGAGTCGGATAGAGAGTGAGAGACAGAGAGCGCGAGCGAGCGAGACAGCACGACAGACAGACAGCAAGAGAGAAAGCAAGACAAGTTAGTGAGACAGAGCAAGCGAGACAGAATAAGTAGTCAAGCAAGAGACATAGAAAACGAGAGAAAAAGTGAGAGTGAGAAAGACAGAAATAGCAAGAGACAGAGTGAGAGAGCGAGTGGCAGAGTCAGTGAATGAGAGAGAGGGAGAGGTCGTGCAAGAGAGACAGAGCAAATGAGATAGTTGAGAGAGCGGGTCACAGAGAGAGAGAGAGAGAGAGAGAGAGAGAGAGACATATTGAGAGAGACAGACCAAGAGACAGAGTGAGAAAGTGAAAGAAACAAAGTAACAATAGTCATTTATTATGTATTCCCAGCCACAAGAATAACATTAAAGTATTTTGAAATCGTTCACAATTTAATAACAAAGGATACATTAACATATCCGTTCAAATACAAATTTTGAAAAAATAGTGTTTAAAAAGTTCATCTCATGAAGATATCTGTGCCATTCATTCAAACCTAATAAAATTGATGACAACTGATAATATGAAAAATAAACATCAGACTGTCAATATTCTAAGGGGTAATAGCTCTGGTCAATTTCACAAATGGGCATCATATCATAACAGAGCAAAAGTAAGACCCATGTATTGAATGGACTAAAGTGTACATAAAAGTATGGGGTAAGCGATAGAATTCCTGACTATATACCATAATGAAATGAAGGGGAAAAACCTAATACTATGCCATCTAACTGCAGTGTAAGGCACTGAGCATTGAAAACCAGTAATAAATTATTAACATGTCATTCTGCCCAACAGGAGTTGATTTGCAGGCACTCTAGTATTAGTATTTGTTAAAGAAACAAAAAATAAAAGGAAAACAAACTGTCCAATATACAGAAATATTCTGAATACGGAACAGCTATCAAATTTATACATCAAAGAACTGAAATGATTTCTGACTCTCTATTAAGATTTCTCTTTATTAATATACACGATTTTTCTGTCAATCAGGAAAATAATTGAAGACAAGACTTGAAGTGTAGTTAATTTTTGCAAATATTTTCTGAATAGGAATATATATTATTAATCTTCATCAAAAACATGTATTTGAAAATGTTAATTGAATGCTACATGTTTAAAATATCACTAATATCCAAAGTAATAAAACTATTACTATTACAATAAATATACTTTCTCTTTTGCTCTCTCTCTCTCTCTCTCTCTCTCTCTCTCTCTCTCTCTCTAGTGGTGCATAAATCCGTTGTCCATGTTATCAAAGTAGTAAATTTGTTTTTATGGACGAGCAACTTTTGCACACTTACTTGTCTGTGGACAAGTATATTCTGGCCTGTAACTTGAAAAGGCAGGAGTTCCCATTTGGTCTGACCGATGTTTACAGAAACATCATTCATACTTACCGGCGAGTACCATACAGTTGTGTTGTGTATTTACTGAAATGCTGTAATTTATCAATTAGGACTGAAACCAGCCGCAGCTTCTATGGATACAACCAATGGAAGCGCACAGTAGTGGTTTATTCATTACCCTTTGATTTTTATATCAGAACACATTTCATTGAGTGGAGGATAGGGCTCCCCCGAGGAAACTGCTGGTTTGAACCAGTTGATGGATTCCTTGAAACCATGATGCGCGACAACGATGAATTTTCCCTGGAATGCATCTGGATGCATTCTTTTCTTATAAAGCTTGGATCAGATGAAGGAAAAATGAGTGGAAAGCCAACAAAACTGGGTAAAACTAAACTTGACTATGACAGAAAATATGAAAGAAGGCTTCAGAAGTTTCCGTATAACGATGCCAAAAAAAGATTGAACAATCGCAGCTTTGAACATATGTAAGTGGCTACCCTCACGCTAACAAAAACCTGTGGTGTATTTGTAGGACAGGTTATCATATGGAAAGATTCACTGTTTCGAAAATAAAAGTGCAAAGCACAATAAATTTCAATTAAAATTTGATAATGAAAATGACAAATCTGAGAAAGATGTTGTGGGTGATTCAGAGAGAGTGATAAATAAATACAGTGTGTTCCAAACTAAGCTTTACAAAATCTGTTTAACACAGCATATGCCATAGCAAAGCTGAAAAAAAATCTTTTGCAGACTATGAACTTTTTTATGAGGTACAAATCAAGAATGAAGTTGAACTTGGAACTGATCGTATGAACTCCATGCACAGATTTCACAAGCAAGTTATCTGATGTCCTATTGATAAATGTTGATAATATAACATCTAGAACTAAATTCATATCCATCTTTTCAGTCACAAGTACTGATTCAGCAGTTAGAAACCAGGAATGCATTGCTGTTAAAGTTGTAGAGCCTGACCATAAAAGTCCAAAATTAAGAGAAACTGAAATATCCAGTATATTTTAGATGTCACAGATCTATATTACATGCATTTATATGTTGCAGCTTAATAAAAGTAAACATTTTAACAGTCCTGTCTTCCGCTATCTGTTCTATGAAAATAAGGACAAGTGGGTGTTTTATACAGACAAATAAACTTTTTAATTTACTGGTCAACTTAATCTTAACAAAATTTCTTGTCCCTGTTCTCTCTCTCTCTCTCTCTCTCTCAACCAACCAATAGTAAATTCTGCATTGAATTTACAATTACCGTACAATATAATACTATGTACTAGTGTCAACCACTATTTCCTGTATGGTAATGTTCACATATAATGAACTGTGAGGTAGTTAGTGGATTGGATCTCAGACCTATTGCTACCTTGTGTGGGGAATAATAATAAAGAAAATAAATTTTAAAAAATGTATTAATAAAACTCTCAAATGCGCAAATAAAGAAATGTGATGCTCTTATCATTAAACAGTGACAATATTATTCCACTCTTAAATACGGCTAAAGTGTTAAAAATGTGAAAACTTATTTAATGTACACTTATGGAAGATATTAGCACCATTACAAATAAATCTTATCGACATCCAGAAAAGTTTGGTTAACATCGTAACTTTTGCAAGGGATCCTAATATGTGTACAAATACAAATTCAAATATTGGATGATGAGGAAGGTATTGTAATGTACACTCTAAACATGATTATCAAAGTTTAAAAAATGTCATTTTACAATAGTTGAATTAATTGAAATCCACAGAGGAAGAAATTTATAATAAGTACATTTCAATGCATTCTCTTCAACTTCCAATGATCGATTCATATATAATAAATAGGTACTTCACTACTGTCCACTGTAATTTTAAGTAAGGTATATATCACAACTACCTCAGTAAAATATGGAAAAGTGACAAATCAAATTTTCTTTTACAGTTGTGTTCTTACTATCTGGAGAATGTAATGAAGTTTCCTGCAGTAAAGAATTGGACATGGGATATATAACAGATCTTATAAATTAATTTAAAAAATGTACAATTGAATTAGTTAAGTAAGGCTTTCAGTAAAAAAAGGAAACCCATGAAGTAGTACAAGTTTTCCTCATTCAAAACAGGTGATTACAGCTATAACCCAAGGACCCAAAATAATTATTTAGTTCATATAATACATTCATGCTGTATTGTTTCAAAATAAATAATTCACATTCTATTCAAAAACTTTTTACACGGAGGAAACAAAGAGCTGATTAGTACCTTCAGATAAAAAACAATACTTTTGTACCTATGCTCAAATATGCAACCGAGAAAACATCACAGAAAACACTAAATATATAACGGGGGTCACGCTACTAGACGAAATGGGCGACTAAGTCGCCTAAGAAATGTAAACTTCGCCTTCTTCTGTTAGGAAAGCGAAAACGACATCGTCGTGTGATGTTTTTAGAGGTATATTGACTAATCATACCTTTTGTGATGCCCCTCGCCTTAGGCAGGTGTATTCTAGTATTGTGTTGTAGCGAAATGGTTAAATATGCTTCTAGAATCCTCATATATTTTAGGATGCATTGATCACTTTAATACATGCCCATTGCTTCACATTTATAAGTGTCACTCTGTCAAGTTTACTAATTTTTCCCACTTTTGCAACCTGTCTGTTATTTTGCAATCACCATATCTAACACATTTTAAATTTATTTGCCTCTCCAGTAGTCCGTTGGTGATAGCAAGATCTCATAAGGACAAGTGCAGTGTACTGTCCTAAGTGACCAAGATTAATTCGTATCAGCACACTGATATCAAGCAACTCAAAGACATGGCTTACATCTTCATGAGAGAGAATCGCACCATTGTTCAGTAAGGTAGAACCTCGCTGAAACTGAGTTTTCCTACCACATTGTTGCCTTTTGTAGTTATCGACACTGAAATGGAATGCATTTTGGCTATAAAACGTGGTAGTGGTCCCATCAAAACTTTAAATTTCAGTGTTCTTTTAGGTATACAAACAACTGCCTAAGTACCTGACACAATAAATGTGGAACATAGCCCGTGTCACTGTTTCTTTAGTGTGTACATCCATATGCATCTGGACAGACATATTGCAATTTGCTTGCAAAATCACTGTGAGCTATCATGCTTCAGTACCCCTGGGAAAAATGTTATCAGTTGTACAGCCCCAAACTACCATTTGTTTTAAATACCATTCATTAGTCAATTTTGCTGTCTAAAATTTGTCAAATTAAATTTTATAACTTGAATGAAAATTTAATTTTTCAATAAAATTTTGTTTTTAAAATTTAAATGTTTATTTAAATTTCCATTAAAATGTAATGTATCAATATTTTAAATTTCGAACATATTTTCAGACAGGACTTATCATATATTGCAATCCGGTTTTACTGCATTGAAAAATTCCTATAATTTGGAAGATATAGCAAATTTAGTTTTGGTTTCTCAAGAACACTTGGACCAGAACTTGCACCAAGTTAAATACCAGCACTACACACTTTCTGGAAGCTCTCACATGTCTTCTTTGCAAGGAAATTCCAAAAGACTTCATGTATAAAGTTGAAATAGGTGTGGCATGCAAATATAAAAGTTTCACTAAAAAAATTGGGCCTGACAGGAATCATGCCACAATTAATAATTCCGGTTCAGTACCCATAAATGTATTCCCAGTCTAATTTTAGAGCATTTTTTCCTGTCTCCGTTTGAAGGTGATACAAGAGTTAGATTTAGGAATTCTTGGTATGGATTTAAAGGCAATTGCTTATTCTTTAGAAGATGAACTTATGGTGTGGTTGTCTGTGTGTGTTTCGGCTACAGTATAGAGTGAGTAGTAAGGTCTTGGTGATGATCCGGAAGTGAAATCTGTGTTCCATTGCACGTTGGTTTGTTTACAGTCAGGTCTTTCAAAAAAAATGCAAGTTAACCTTTGACAAGAACTTCACCGTGAAGGCATCTTTGAAGGTATTTTAGATTAGCATATAATTTGTATTGATTGTCACACTGTGGAAAGTTCAGTACTGAGAAACAATTGTAGAGAATATATAGTAAAAGTAATTGTGTTCTTTGGCCTTGTGGTGAAACTGATAATAAATTTGGTAATTAGCTTTTAAATTTAACAAAAGAAATAATATTTATTAGTAGTCCTTTAATGTGACTTATTGACATCAATGTTTACATACTATTTGTCGTATTGAATGGATTATTTGAGTTAAATTGAACAAGGCTGACAAGAAAGGCTGATTGCCGTTTCTTCAGTGGCATAATACCTGTCTTTTCTACGCAGATTACTAACCTACAATGATCGATCCCTCAGGCAATACGAGAACTCGCGAGACAAATCTATCTAAAGGTGAACGTTCGAGGTTTGATCGCCAGAAATACGTCGCTATTATACCTCGGTTCTGTCCATGTCAAATGGACATTCTAGCATGGTTCTCTATGACAGTGTGTGACATACATGTTGAGGTGGGATAGAAAGTATATTTATTTCACGAAACATTAACATTTAGGTCTATTGAAAAACAATTGGTACCGTGGTATCATCCGCACTTCACACAAGAACGTCAACAACTCGGAATTAACTAGAACTTTGAAGTACAATGAATCATCCAAGCGAAGAATCCTCCTTGTCCATTTCCGCGATGTCCATGATGCCAAAAGTGGCAGTTTCAGTTACCCACAGGTCAGAGAATACAGAAGTCTCAGTGGATTCCAGCGAGCTAGAACACAAATGGAAATTTGTTGGCGATAATGCCAATTTGTGTGAAACTGAGACGAAGCGTTTCAGTTGTGAGTTTTGTGATAAGAAGTTTGCAAGGAATCGGTACTTAAAGGAACATATGAGAAGACATACTGGCGAAAAATCATTCAAATGTTCAGTATGCGATAGTCATTTCACTGAAAGCGGTCATCTAAAGAAACACTTGAGAATACATAGTGGGGAAAAACCGTACAAATGTAAAGTTTGTGGCCACAGTTTCATCCAGTCTGGAACCCTCAAGAAGCATATGAGAACAATACATGGAGGAATCAGACCATACAAATGTGAAGTGTGTGGTAAGTGTTTTAGTGAAAGTGGAAACTTAAAGACACACTTAAGAATTCACACGGGTGAAAAGCCTTACAAATGTGAATATTGTGGACAAACGTTTAATTGTTGGTCGGGTCTCAAATCACACTTGAAAATCCATTCTGCATCTAAACCATACGTATGTAAATATTGTAACAAAATGTTTAAGCACAGTTCCAGCCTGAAACCTCACATGAGAATACATACTGGAGAAAAACCATTCAAATGTGAATTTTGTGATAAAGGTTTTAGAGGGAGTGGAAATATGAAGAGGCATATGTTGAAGAAACATCAGTTGAAAATATCGCAGAAAGTTGAATTGAAGAAGAACAAGAAGAAATAAGGCCATCAGAAATACCAGGAGTAACATCACTGACAGTTATCTTAAAGAAGAAGGAGAAATATGACAATCAGAAACATGATGGTAGTTCAACTTTTGGTTGACAGTTAAATTGAGGAAGAAAAGAAATAAGACAGGCAGAAACACCAGCACTAACATTGACAACTGCTAATTAAAACATTTAATCACTGATTAAGGACATTGTGTGACTCCACTGAGTTTGGCTGCCCATTACTTTGCTGGCATGAATAACCTGAACAAACATATAAAACTGTCTTGTATTTGTTCACATGCATTTTGGTGAGGCAAAAATTAATTACATGTATTTGTTTATAACTAGCTGTAAAATAATTGTACACATTACTCAGGGGAAAAAATTATTAGGTCAAAAGAAAAACTATGGCTGCTTCAAGTTACCCAACCAACCCTAGTGTTTACTCTCCATCCATACTATATTTTTTCTTGCAAAAACAAAGATTTGTGAAGTTACCAAACCCATTTTTAGTAATGATGATTTTGAAGCAAATTGGATCATAGCAAAGCAGCAGTTTGAATATTTGGTTTTAATCACTCATTTGTTTGTAAAACAGACATGCGCAGTATTAAACAATAAACAAAACGGCATGATGAGGAAGCGTCCCTTCTACTCTCCTTACTATGGAGCTTACTGACTGCTGTCATGGCAGTGGCAGCAATTATTTATTGTCAGTGAATCATGATTGGACATTCATTATCCTGTTTCAGTCAAATCACCCAGTCTTCTTGGATGCTCAGTTCATCTAGGACTGGATGCTCTGTGTCCTGACATTGTACATCCACAAACATTTTTGTTTCACCTCCTCTTTTAGTGAAAGTCATACAGGTCATGTATGTGCATTAAGCCCAATTTGAATAATTTTAATAGTTTTTCTAAACTTAATCTAGTTCAACCAAAGTCTATGCAATCATGACTGTTGCATGCTATCCACAATGAATTCCATAAAAGAAAACCTTCCAGACGAAAATGTTGGCCACTACAGACATTTGCGATAATAGCCAGGTATTAAACATGGTCAGGGAAAGAGAATGCCAGAACCATCATAACAAATAACTGATTTATTTTGTAAGAGTTAGTCATTTTTATCGTATTTAGGCAATGTGGACATAATTTTGTGTTGTCTTTTATTCTTCTAGACAAGTAATACTATCTCATTAGACCACAGTGAATGTTCTATATCACAATTTGTTTCAAACATTGTCGTTTATAGTTCCTTTTATAAAACAATATCTTCAAACTCAGTAAATTTCTGAAGCTCACCTTCAAAAAGTGCTGTATACTTCACTTCAGTACTAATTCAGAAAACTATGCATGCATTGTCCCATTTGGCGGCTCTCTTTCATGTAATTCCATGTCATACATAGATTTGTTTTCCATGCTAAATGTATACATAGAAACAAATAGCTAGCAAAGTAAAACGTGAAAAAGATGATGGTGTTGTTTGAGCTGTCATCATAAACTACAGATGTCCAAATTTATATCAGCTTTTTTGTGGGAAAATTGCCTTTGTTTGCAGAAGGTTTGCAGCTCTACTCTTGAGAATGGACTAAAGAGCACATGGGGTCTTCTTCCATCAAGAAAACTTGCTTACAAATACACAAAGACACTTCTTAATGCAGAACATTTAATCACAGTGAAGCTTGGTTATAAAACTGTTATATGTACATGTTGTATTCATGTATTTAAATAAATAAAGCCAACTGACCTACCTACTTTTGGGGGTTTTGTAACAAGAACCACATGGATAATTTTTGTTTACCCTATCAGTCAAAACAATTTTAGAAAATTAGGCTTTATTCCTTAGAATTTACAGATTTCAGTAGAGAAAGAGAGATTTATACAAAATAACATAAGCAAGAAATACATAAGCAACAGCGCCATTCTAATGCACACAAACATAAATTCACAAAACCAATTTTAGTGTTAGTATTTGTTCTTGGAAGTCAGGGTTCTTAGTAGATTTCAGAACTGACCCTTGATGTCAAAGTCTCAGGAGTCAAAATGAAATTCTCAGAGACAAAACTGAAGTCTCAGTTTGATAGGCAGGTAACAAAATTCAAGTTTGATCACCTTTGGGATCAGTCTGTGCCAAGTCACCATATTTTCCAGGTTGATATAATTTACTATAATTTAATGGACAAATTGACATATGCAGCTGTTTGATCAAGAACTAATCGAATCAAGTAATTGTTGATTCCCTCATTCTCTATGATAAATGTTAAATATAATCTCAAAATAATCTAATCTTGATTCAATTTTGCCCACCTAAGCATGACATCAGTGATCTGTTAACTCAGAATATTTTATATTGATTTTACATAGGTGCAGTATTATTGGTCAGTAATCAGAGGTCAAGCTACATGTTTACTTGAATTTTGTGAGAAGTTATGTCTCCTTTTGGAGAGACTCGAGTCGGGAGATGTGAGGGTTGAACAGTGAGAAGTGGAGCAAAACAACAAACATACTTATATATATATATGTTTGTTGTTTTCATCGTCTTATTTGACATATGTCTTCTGTTTCTTAGTATGCATTTTAACATTGGTTTTAATCAATACTTTATTTTCATGTTGAAAATTCTATGTTTGTATTATAAACACATTATATACATGTATGAAAATTATCATATTCATACCCATTACATTCATACTTACAAGATTGTATGTTTGGATGGAGATATACATTCAGTGTATTTTGGCCACTTTACTTCAAAATTGCACAGCAGAAACTATACATTGAAATTAATTTTAACTTATATCAGTAATGAAATTACAGAGCTGTAATTACAAGTTGGGAAAAATGCTTAATCAACCACCACTTAAACAATTTTTGTTTTACTTTCTTAAAGTACATTATAAAATGGCAGTTAAAAATATTATAAATTACTTTGAAACAACCACGGCAACATGTACATGAGAGCAAATGTATGTGTCTCTTCATTCCATACTGTTTGTCTTAAATACATTGCTGCCAATATAACATTACTGTAACCATTTACTTAGACAACACACTGAAACAATAAAGTCAATATATGAATGAACTAGACCCCTCTTTCCAACCGAATCAATACAACCAAGAATATCAAGTATGGCACCTGCATAATGTAAGTGCATCTATTTTTAGAAAGATGGATTTTCTTAATATAACCACTCACTTTCTCATTTTGTTAAAATAATCCACTGATAGGATTGCATATTTATGGGTGAAATAGTATTTGCTTCACGGCTTTTTTGTATTTTAACAAAAAATGAGTGATGTCAGAAACCAACATTTTGAATTCTGCAACATAGCAGTGCATTGTTGCTTATGTTTCTGACCTAAATGATTATGATGTTAGGCTTTCTCTGAATGTGTAGAATTTGCTTTTATTTTAATTATGTTTTCTTTAATCTCTTTGTCCAATGAATTATGAAAACTGACAGTCTAATGAAGTGGTATTTCTGAAACACAGTGATGTCCGCCATTACATGTTCACATATGGAATTAAACTGACTTTATAAAGAAAATAACACCAATGCTGCAGTTAAAATCTTCAGTCATTTTTTCTTTCCTGACAGGAACATATCGCCGTCTTTGTCTGGTATCATGACCCCAGAGTATGTGTAAACTAACCATGCAAATGTGATCACTGGTTCATTGTCAGGTTATTATGGCTGCTGCAGGCTCAGTAAGAGATTATGCCAGATGTGAATCAAGGGCAGTTAGGACTCATTTTATGGCCCAGATCAGCATGGATCATAAAAATACTCCTGTTGTAATTTACATGTGTCATGAATGGGTCAGATTTAAATTCCAAGCTTCAAGATCTGAAGGTATAGATTGATTGAGAACCAGGAATGCATATTTGATTATCCATTTTCATTTTCAAGTCAGAATTAGTAACAATATAATTGAAATGTTCAAACATGCATCATTACATGTGTCTAATGACTTCAGGTGAACAAAAAGTATATGTATAAGAGTTTTCCCTGGTTTAAGAACTTTGCATTTGTCTTCTTAAATTTTATAACACAAAGAGTGTTGAATCTCAAAATGTAAACCAAGTGTTGGGGGTGGGGGGAGGGTCTTTTTCAGGCTTAGGAATATCAACTCACTACTTAATTCTTCTATGGCAGTTGCGGTACTTATTTTTCTTTATTTCATTTTCAATGTCCACACTATTAGCTTCAATTTTGTCTGCTGTTTGGGATGGAAGCCAGTGTTCCTCATCAGCACCAGACATAAACATATATAATATTCAGAATTTTCAAAGTTACAACAGCTTCTTTGATGACGAGATTTGGAGCAGGCAAAAAATATATGAATGAAATAAAATACTGTCAGGTCAACTAAAATATGTGTACATGGTGCACAAATAACACATAGCATTGATAGAATCTTGTAAATAGAAAAGTTCTAACACTCTGAATTAAGTTAATTGGTAAAAAAAAATTTATATTTATAAATTGTCTGTTCGATCTTGTGTAAGTTATAGGTGAAAATTTGTATCAACCATTTCCCTCATTGTTTGAGTCACAGTATTATACCAGTGCAAAACTCCAAGTAACGGTCGAACAATATCAGTGACCTGTGTGTATTTAAGCTTCTAGTAGCTATGTCAAATTTACGATTGTCAACTCCAAATAATTTGGTCTGCAGAAGTGCATATGTTTATCAAAAGAAAATCCACTCAAATCTTTAATGACTCCCCCTTCCTTTGTGATTAATTTCAAATTTTAGATTTGATTTGGTCTGCATGGACATCAACATATGAAATCATTTAAGTGAGCATTTTGTGATCAAGGATGTCCAATTTAAGTCAATGAAAGAGAAAGTAAAATAATGCAAGAGGTTATTTCCTTATAGTATAATCTAGGTATCAGCAGTCACCATCACTTATGACTTATATCTGTAATGTTTTTGACTTGCCATTTTTCCAGCATCACTTGACGACATCTTGTGAAGTAAAGACAGAGGAAAATCACTAAATCATGGTATGCAGGTGCTTTACATGCTTGGTTGATGTCTCAGTATTTATTAGTATTTGACAGAGTTATGTCCCTTTATCACTTCATCATCAGTCTATTAGAGCATGCTGCTTTTGACTTTGACATTATTGTGGTTAGCCATAAACTTTGTTAATGCGTGGCACTGAAATTATAAAATGTCAAGAGGTTGTGAACCTTAGAATTCTTCTTGTTTTGGGTTTAACACTATTTCTTAGCACAAGATAGGCTATATATGGCAGGCACTATAATTGGTGGAGGAAGAACCCTGTAAATCACCAGTAAGAAGAGCTGACCCATGGGAAGCTACTGACAGCTTTCTCACATACCCTTATTGGCAAAGCCTGAGACTCGAACCCTCATGGACAGAGGTGACATGGTAGTGATCCTTAAAGGTGAGCAGTTTATACCATTCAGTGACACTTAAGAGTTACATGAGCTGATGAAATCTTTTTTAAAAAATGTTACAAGATGGTAGCAGCAAATTAAGGGTCTGCAGGAATGGGTCTCTGTCCCAGAGTGAAAATAAACAATTCAGAATGATGCATATTTTCTAATTTGCTAATGAGGTTTTTTTTCCCAAAGGTTTTTTTTCAGTCCAAACCTGATTTCCAGTGATACTGATGGCATTTAGGATTCCTATGCCAATATGGCAAGTTTCATATATCATTTTCATTATGTTACTGCGTAAAATGATAAAATTTTATATTTATTACCAACCACCTCATCCCCATTTCTTTTGTGATTGTGTGAACTCATTATATTACTGCATATTTTTTACTTTGGTTAAGAGGTTTTGAAATTAAACTGATTTCATTTTGGGTTTCCACACATGGCACAATGTGAGAAACCAAGAACAATTCACACATTGATTATTATAATCATATCAACATAACTACTACAAAAAGTGGCTAGTTACCACACAGTGGTTTGGGAGATAGGCAAACTTAAGTCAGTTTCCACCCAGTGGTTCAGGCAGTGAATATGAAAATTGTAAACTTTGGTCAGTTTCCACCTTTTGGTTAAAGCAGAAATTTTAAAAAAAATTTAACATGAGGATGTTAATATCACATGGCTTTAGGCCTTTGAAATTTGTATATCCAACTGGATGGGTATGGGCTACTGAATATCCAAATGTAGATTGTCCATTGGGAAGGGAGAATTCTAATGCTAATTATGAGGTAACAGCTCTGACATTGTAATTAAGACTTTGAAAGATGTACAGAGTTTATATGACTTGATTTCCATTGGATGTAATATACTGTGTTGTAATACTGAATTGATAGTTTGGGTTTTGTCATTTTCTAAATATCATCAGAGAAGGAAAGAGAAATCTTGAAACTGTGAGTAAAATATCTGAAAAATATTCACCAACAGGCAAGTTAATGTTTATGGAAACGTTGAAGACTTGTAAGAAACTTCAACATTTTCAGAAACAATGAAATCCATCCATATTTGCTAACATCTTTCCTAGCCAAGGGTGTTTGATCCACTTCACTCTGCATCAACCCCTGGCATATGTAGGTAGCCAAAACAGTATCTGCCTCTCAGCTGTCTGATTCGATGCAGTCTATAGAAATTGATTCAGTCAGACTGCTAATTCTCTTTACTTAGGAATACAGTTGGGAATATGAACACAGTACATATCAGTTTCTCCAATTGATTACATACAATTTTCTTCCAGGCCAAGAAATGTGGGTGTCATTAAAGTTGTAATGACCGTCATGAGTTATGCCCTTTCATTGGTTTTAGTTTGCTACAATATTTGCAGTAACTTTCATCCACAATTGGGCACTTGTTCTGAAACATCATGTCCACTAGCTACATACATAAATGGTTGATTTATTGGGTCAGCTACTACATGAAGTAAAGTTTGATTTATGAGGTAAGCTAGCTAGTTGATTTAGGGGGTCTGATAAATATTGTTAAGTGTTGATTTATGGGAGTAGTAATAGTAAATGAGGTTTATATCTCAAAGTCCCCCTTCCCCTCCAAACCCTTCTATGTTAACATTTTGTCAGCAGCCTTTTCTAGCTGAAAATAATGACTTTCACACGATAAAGCTTTTTCTAGCATATTTCTGACAAAATATGTTTGTCGGGGGATGGGGGTCTCTGAGATAGAAACATTTCATTTACTATTACTACTAACATAGTGATTCAAAAATATAATACGGGGTCCTTCTCTACGTTCAACAGCTTTCTGCACACTCTCTCCCCATTAATCAACTCCGGGTTGAGAGCAAAAAGAGCACCCACCACGTCGTGACATGGTGTGAGAGGGTGCTTTTGTTTGATGAAGTTCAAGCATGGGCCGGATCCTCAAACTAGATACGATCTGTATTATAGATAAGCTGACCACGAAATAAGATAATCGAGATCAACTTCAACAAAATAACTGACATTTTTCTGGTAAATCTTTTTCAGTTTCTTTAAGAAATTGATTTTGGTGTTATCCAATGAAATTCATTACACGGCATTGGCTCTGACATAGCATAACAATGTAAATTATTAGTGTCCAGATAAATAATATAATTTGACGGGAAATCGTTTTCGTAATTTTTTAAGTATTTATTATTAGCTACCGGATATTTTTTTTTGGTTATAGCGCTAATTCCGCCGCGAATTCCCGTTTCAATAAAATTAAACATATCAACATCAGTTAAGAGATCCAATTCAATTCTGCTTGTTTTCAGCAGTGCATCTCATGACACTCCTGTCGCAGAATAATACCAACATGAATCTAATCCATAATATTCATGACTAACTTTACGAAAACTCGAGAAAACATCTGCTAGTAATAATACATCTGTTTTGAAATATTAATCATGATAATCACCAAGTGTCTTACAACCAAATTTATTCCAAATTTCCTGTGCATATCCGTACTCGTCATCTGTACTATTTTGATTTATTAACTGAGAGCAAAATTTATCTTTGTTAGGAAGAGAAGTTTCATCAAATCTGCTCCAGTCGTCGAGATACTCATACGGAAAGATACCTTTTCTTGTCAGGGAGACGTAGTCTCCACCAAAGCAACTATTTAAATTATTGAAACTGCTACAACCTTTTACAAGCTCATCTAATGGTGCTGCCATAAATTGCAGACTGTCGATGAAACGTAATTTGCGAAGTGTAACTGACATATACTTTTCAAAATTGTTTGGAATACATTTTATTATATTATTTAATTTTAGTTTAGATTTAATTTCTTCATCACCAAATTCTTCGACAATGACATGGCTATCATAACCACGAAAATTATGTAAAACGACAGGAATAAAATCTGGCGCATGAAATTTCAAATTGCAATTATTATGTGCTGCTCCACGATATTGGCCGGTTAGATGACAGTGATCACGCACTTTATCGTTACCTAGAGGTTTCTCGCAGATATGACAATTAACTGTCTTGTCGAAATTAAGTTGTGGTTTGGATGTTATTTTTATTGGAGCTGTTCTGGATAATCTGTTAAAAATTTTATTAACATCCTCAATTTTTTTATTAACCACACGACAGGACTTTTACATCTGTACAATTTTGCTGGACTTGAAAAAATATCGTTAGCGTAATAAACTACTTTATAAGCTGCTCCACAGGGAACATGTATATTTCTGGTGCCTGATTTATTTGGATCATTTTCTGCGCCTGCCACAGGAACAAGTAGACACTCGAAATCAGCATAAAGAACAAACAGAATATTTAATTTATGATTATAATCTTTAAATTTTAATAATTTTTCTTTTTCTCCTGGAATTGTTATTCTTTGAACATTAACACAGTATTTAAGATGCTCTTGCAGTTTTTTCCATCTTTAGAAAAAACTTGTAAACAACGGTAGCAAAAATATTTCTTATTTTTATTTTTATTATATTGTCTGCCAACTAGGCCGTTAAAGTTTTTTTTATCCAGCTGTAGTGTCCTTTATAAAAATAATAAATTTATTGTATTTTGTGTAACAAATGCTGAAATATATCTCAGGTAAACATTTTCTTTTTCATCTAGTCCGAAAACATTTATTGAAATATCGTTTTGTTTTTCAAACTTTGGTATCTGATTCTCTGCCACTATATAAGTTATCCCATTAAAATTTAGCTCGTCTTTGTACGGCAAATATTTTTCAATGCGATCAGAGTTACAAAATTGCCCAACGATAACATTCGTTATCATGGTTTTTAACATTTATGCAAGATTTTGTGTTGTTAATTTTATGAGGGAGATCAACGTAAGAACTACCGCGAAGTGCGTTATATTTCGTTGTGTGAAATAAAACTTCTTTTATCATTTGAAATTTCCAACCTGATCCCTGATGCAGTAAATTCCTCCAATTTATTATTTATTTCATGTTGTATTTCATCAGCGACTGAGGAAATATTTGTTTCAGCTAATTTTTTTCGTGATTTAGCCGTTAAATATGGTTCAGGAATCTCGTTGATGAAATTTACATTTTTAAAGATTATATCAAGTATATCTTTTTGAAGTCCATGTAACTTTGATAAAATAACATGATACTGCGCCGTTAGCTTGATACTTTATGAACTGCAAATCCTCGCGTTACAATCGGATGCAGAAGATGAAACAAATTTGTTAAGGTAAAATTTACTAAAACGATTTGTTTATCGAACGGATAACTGTTGTCAAATCCTGCAAAAGCAATGGCTATTTTTTTAGGTTCTCCTATAAGGATCTGTTTGGCTACATCTCGTAACTTTAGCATTGTTATATAATGTAATATTATATTTTAATAGATTGTTCAATCGATATCTCACCGCACACTGCGCACGCGGTAGTTGAATAATCAATTAGAGATATAAAATGCTTATAGTATAATGACACAAAATCTGACAAGCGCAAACGAGCAAGAGTACTATTATGTTCACCCCAAGTATAAATCATACGCGGGAAATATGTTAGGGTCGGTGATCCGCATGAAATACGGACAACCGTTTGGTAAATCAACACCAGTTGCAATGATGATAAGTGTTAGAGGAGATAATACTGAGAAAGTAGAAATGTTTAGGAAAGATTTTATTTATACGTTATTTTGTGGAGACATACCAGCTGGACAGGGAGTATATTATGTCAAAGGTGCGCTTATTGATGATAACATTGAAAACTTGTCTTTACAAAACGAATTTCAACCTCATCCCGTGTTCGATTTTTACGAGACTAATGATAATGGAATTATTCGAAGAAGAAAAACTAAAAAAGGATTGGCAAAAATGCAGAAGGACGACTATCTTAGAATAAGTGTCAGAGGAACACAAACAGATCAAGTTGGTTATCAATCACATCGTTTTGTTTACGAAGCTTTTAACGGACGGTTTAGTGATTGACCACACCAACCGTATTAAAACAGACAATCGTTTAGGGAATCTCGAACTTGTCACGCCAAAAGAAAATAGCAGACGAGGACGAGGTTGTAATGGGTCAAATTTTAGATGTCCAGTAAAACCTGTTGTTTCAGTAAATTTAGAAAACGGAGAAAGACTAAAATTTAAATCGATTTATGCTGCTGCTCAATACTATAAGATAAATCCGGCAATAGTTAAATTTGTTGCAGATGGAATAACAAATACGGCAACATCACAATCAACATTTGACAGAAGTATCTTTAGATATGATGATTAATTATATTTTCTAGCTCGTTTTTAGTTAAGCAATTGTGAGTAAACCCAATAACATCATCTTTGTTAAAGTTTAGTGTAATAAATGTTCTGTCATTAAGTTTATTTTTTTCTGTCGCTGTTAGTCGAACCTTATCATAATCACCTTGCATAACAATAACGTCAACAGAATAAGAACTATACCCTGATAAATATTTTTGCACTGCTTCAGCTAATTTTCCATAATTTAATATATTAACTTTCTGATGATGTTTGATCTCGTTAGTGATCTTATTATTATAAATTAGATAAAAATATAATATGGACTTGATGAAACGGCTTGCTGATATCTACGCTGATGATAATATTACAGCAGGAGATTCTACAGTCGCAGATAACCACGACCCGGTTGATTACACAGAAGATGACATTCTACTTAACAACGACGACGACCAAAACGAGATTGTAGGTGTAGTTGTAGTTGATAAAAATTTTTACAAGAAACCAACATCTGGTCTATATAATGTAAAATATCATATCACAAAGACAATTTTTAAATTTAATGTTTTAGTAGCTGAAAATCAGTCCTTTTGGCGGCTGATAAAACCCTTTTTAAACATTAGAATTCCAGACCGACAGAAAAATATAAAATTCGATATTATTTTTGTGAAACTATTTAGCCTAGTGACTGTTTCTGACGATCGCAGACGATATCTAATATCGTTATGTAAAGCAATAAAATGTAAATGTAGCAAACGTAAGTACGAGGAAATCTACAAAAACATTATTTCATAATTTGTTTGGTTGGCTCCCAACTATCAAATTTATCGCTATAACCGCGCCACTTGACAAGGCTTTTATTACTACGCTTTTTAATTACTCGTTCGATAACGAAAACATTTTGTTCAGTTTTTTGTAGTTCTTGTTCGTAATAACTACCAATTATAGGCTCACCTGCTAGATCCTTTAGCGCCTATGTTACAGGTATTGTCATTAAAACTTTATCAACAACGAATACTTCTTCACTCCAGTTTGGAATAAATCCTTTTTCAAATGTTTTTTCGTCACAGAAATTCTAACTTTATCACCAACTTTAAATTTATGTCTGCAGGACATATTTTCATTTGCTAATATTGGATTTTCAGTTGCATCCTTTGGTGACATTTTTATTGATCTGTGCTTCGTGCTATTATATTTGTCAACAATCTGCTATAGATTGTTAATATATTTATTAGTGTTTTTAGCTGTCAAATGTTCATGTATCAACTCGTTTAGTGTACGATTAAGTCTTTCGACGACGACGTTTTTCCCCTCATTTCCTGTAACATATTTTTATTATTTTGTTTCAAAAATTGCTCACATTTTTTTGTTAGAAAACTCCGCTCCGTGATCGGTCCAAATTTTATTTGGTTTTCTTTCCGTACTTGTTATTATCTATTTTGATTCATTGGTCATCGATGTTCCTGATTTATCCGAAACGGGTACACTAAACGCGTATTTACTAAAAAAAAGTCAATAACGTTACACAAGTATTTTTTTACTATCGTTAAACTTATCAAGATTTGAGCCATCTACTAAATCTATTGCCCAGATATCGTCAACGACATTTGCGACAACCTTACGTCGTGGAAACTTTTTTTTCTTTCAGGTTTATGTAATTCTGATGCCAGATCATCATACATTTCATTTCCAAGACCTAACTTATATTTTGTTCCTATGATTCCTTGAACTAACTTTCTATCAAATCGTTCTCCCATATTTACAGGTTTCATATCACATAGTTCATCTAATATTATCTTATCAGAGCCAGACTTATCTTGCTCATTATCACGATAACAGATATCAAGACGCATTGCATCAACTGGATCAACTTGAATAAATTTGTGGATGTCAATACCGCTGCCAAGTACCTGACGGCGAATGCATGATTGACAGTATGTAACAATTTTATCTTTTTCGATACAAAGATCTTTATCACAATCACAATTACATTTTATTTTATTTTATTTATTTTATTTTTTAATGGTCGACAAAATATTTGTCAGCAAAAAATCTTATTATAAAATTGAAAATAATTTATAAATTTTAACAAAATTGTTGTTTTTTGTAACTAATTTTTGGTCTAAACTCCTGTTTTGTAATTGAAAATGGTTAAAAATTCTGAGAAAATCGGTCCGATTTCTTATTTTTTAAGGTCAAACCTAGAGAGATTTTATACTTGATTTTGAAGATTCTTTGATAAATTTCCCAATCTCTTGCTAAAAAAAATCATCAAAATGGACAAAAACAGACAAAAAACAGCAAAAATTAAGAAATTTTTCGTTTTTATCAAATAATTGAAAAAATCAAGTACAAAATCAGTCGAGGTTTGACCCTTAAAAAAAAGAAATCGGACCAAAAAATATTTACCTTCGTCAATTAATCATCTACTAAAATAACTCCAGCTCTAGTTATCGATTTCAGAAACATAGTTTTTTTTCTATCAAAAACAGCGCAAATGCTTTTTAAGATCGTTCTATTATTATTTGGGTTTTTCCGTTGTCTCATCTTTATTATCTGTTTTACTTTGACATTTGAGACAGTATGTTGACATTTTTATACTTGTAAGTTTAGATAAAATTAACTGCAACCTCATCGTTTGCGTGAGAAGGTTATTTGTCAAATTGTAAAATAAACTTTAAAAAATCAGGATCTCCGGATCTTTCGCTTCGGGACATCTTTCGGATAAACATAATGCAATAATAACCACATGTGGATGTTCCAACTATCTGTAGCTGATTAGACGAGTAATTAATTTTTTGAAATTTTTAAAAAATATGTTTTTCTATAAGATCACTCGGAGGAAGTCTGAACGAATGAAAATAATTATAATCGTAGACAGCAACCCATTGAGTGCCGGATCCATCATTGAAGTTTGAATATTTACAATATACAAACCGCCTGCTGGTACACTATCTAATTCGTCTTTAGAATACACTCCACGAAATCCGACAATGTCATTAAATTTTTCAATTATATAAAAATTACTCAACAGCGTCTGGTGCTTGGTAGTCCTATCCCTAGCAGATTTAGATTTAGACTGCCTGCTAACCCCGCTAAAATTGGAGCGAAAGGAATAATTCCTCCTTGTTCTTTTTTTTTTTTTTTTTTGGGCGCTCGAGGACGCTTCGTCATCGTTTTCTTTGTTTTAGATTTTGTCTCTTTGGCTGGCATTATATTTTTTACTGTTACATAAAATTAACGATAGATTTGTTTGATTCCATCGCCGGATACCGCTTTTTTAGTTGCTACAGATATTGCCCCTTTCGCTGCCGCTAGTCCAAGTGTTCCAAGGATTGGTAAAATTTTTGGTATTGCGCTAGCTATTAGAGATAATGCTGGTCCAAGAAAACCACCGTGCTTTGACATCGCTGTTATTTGTGCAAAAGATAGTTTGAGAACAAACGGTTTTCCTCGATTAAGTTTATTGATTTGCTGTTGCGTCAGCATTATTTTCACTGCGGCGACAGAAGTCCCTAGAGTCTCTAGGGATATCATTAGAAAGACAGAATTACATTTGTCAACCGCTGCTGATAATTTTTTAATTTCCCCTGGCGTTAGGTATATTTCTCCGGTTGTGTATTTCTTTTTCATTTTATACTTGTTTGCCAGAGAATATTCACACTTGGACGGTCATTCCTCCCTTGGCTGCATCAATTGTCAAAAATCTATCACTGACAACTAGCGCTTGTACGATATACTCGGTTGGAGGCGTGCCAAGCATCCATGTGACCTCAATATCAACAGTCGATCCAATAACTCGTTCGGAATGCTTTGATATGTCAAAATAAAAGATAGGATACAGTGATTGAAATTCCTCTAATGATATCTGAGATGCACTGTCAGCGTCCTGATATTTTTGCATAGCATTCATAAGGTACATGTACGGCCGAGATATGTTTCTGGTGGTGTCCACAGCAAAATTGCATTCGATTGCACGTACAGGATATTGTTTAGAATTTACTCTAACAAAGATTCGTCTGACGTCTGGGTTATCAAATACGGAGTTGTTCATTTCTTGATCATTACGACGTGCCTCCCGTTGAAATACAACGACCAAATGGGGAAGTAATTGTTCGCTTGACTTAGTTGTAACACGCCAGGTGTAATCAGTTGCGTTAGGAACTGCTGTTTGGTAAATTCTGTTTTGCTGAAAATATATTTTTTTTCTCGTGCAAGCGGTCAATAATAGTTCGAGTTACATTGTTTTAGCTACAGACGGAAAAACTTGTAATAGCAAACTGTCCTTCAGCTACTCCATCAGCGTGTATTATATAATCGTTTTGATAAGCTCTGTGTAAACTAATTGTATGGCTTATTCCGCGAAAACCTTTGTTATATTCACGGCAAAATCCAAAGATTTTGCTTAACTGAAGCATCATTGTTGCTTGGGGAGGTTATGTGGCAAGTTTTTTTCGTTTGGCATATCCCTCGTTATATTGCTGTCGCCGGAACCTTTTGACCGCTAATCTTATTGCGGCTCCAATTCCCGCAGCATCAGAGCAGGTGCATCACTGATTAGATTATTGTTATCTGGAGCAGGAGCGTCAGCATCAGTGCGGAATTCGCTTGAAACAGCTGTCCCAAGTCCGGTATCTTTAAACCACGACATATTTGTTGCGATTGATCTCGAAATATCATCGCTGAATGAGACGATATTTAGGATTGTACTCGCTATAGGCATGTGCACTGAAATATCTTCCACGGTTTGATTGGCCAGTTGGTACCGTGCGCTTTAAAGTAAACTCCAACCGTTATTGACAAGTGCAATTGACCAAGCACATCTAACACGGCCTGGAAACACGTCCTCGTCTCTTGTGTTAAAAGTTCTGACGCCAGCTTTATTTGGTTTGTTTGAGTTTTCGTCGAGATACTCGTCATACTCGAGATCTGTCACTGCGTCGTCGATATCATGTTCTTCGGCAAGATCAAGATAATTTTAAACTGACATTATTTATTTTAAAATCCACACAAAATTACAGCAAATAAAAAGGAGCGAGCGTTATTTGTCTTGTTTTCCTTACAAGTTTGCATATTGCCTCTTCAACTCGTGATGACAATAACTGTTTTTGTTGTAGCTATCATAGCTCGTTCTGTTTCGGCTGTTGGTGCAATGTCTGATATTGCTCGTTTTATTTCCAATGCTGAAGGCGGGCTGATTTTAATTTTATCATTGATCTTTTGTCCTACTGCAGTGCCAGCAGTGCTATCAATAGCTCTACCTGCGTCAAGTGCAATTGATGCTACTTTACGCTCAATTCCAGGGATGTTTTCAGCTACTTTTGTAAATATATTTCCAAAATATCCACCTACAATTTTTCTTCTATAAACTTTTTTCAGTCTCATTTTGTCATTAAATTAGGTTTGCAAAATTTACGCCGGCAACTACGTTGTTACGGAACCTACGTGTTGCGTAGGTGTAAGTAATACGTGACCATTTCATTGTTAAGATCTATTTATCGTCCTGACTGATCTGTTAGTTACATTGTTATGCTGGATATTTTTTTATTCTAAGGAGTAATCGGATAGTATATTATCTGTCGAGGAGTTATTTGCATCAATGACCCAGGCGGGACATCTGGTGAAAAACAATAGATTGTTTGACCTTGACTTCCCAAAGCTGAATAAGACCCTGGTGCAATAGAGCAATTAATCAATATTGTGTTCACTTGTGTTATGTTGACTGGCAGATCACCTTCATACGGTACACTTTGTTCTGCAACACTGCCGTATTGTTGGTTTTCAAAAGCCAATAATGATGCGATACTAGTCGCTGGTGAAAAATCGATTATCAAATTATTTTTTAATGTGATTCTGGCTCGTAGCTTATTATAGTTTGGAGTCAGTTCAAACTTGTCTGCGGCAGTGTATTTTGTTATCAGTTATCTTATCGTTTTGTTGAGATCACTTACATTATACGCTCCCTGTGGTATTCTAACTGGTACCCAAGTACCAGAATTAAATGTTAAGTCATCATTGACATTTAATTTTACATTTGCCATAGAATGCCATACTGTAGGAGAAATTATTCCGATTTCGTATTGTCTACCAGGATCTAGTATTATTGGCGGATTATAGTGTACAGAAAAGTTTGCTCTGTCACTTGTTGTTTGTGACGAGTCGAGTAATAATGTTGTTGACATTTATATTAAAGTTGTTAGATAAGATCGCTATGTAGAATTTCGTACTCGGTTGATGTTAGTAATCTGCTCGATCTAAGATTATTTAATATATCTACAATTTCGTTGTCGATTTCAGTGCTTTCATTACCTGCTTCTTTTGATGATATTAATAACAATAGTCTGTCAACCAGTTCGGCGTTTGATGTAGAAACTTTAACGCCAGATCCATTTCCTTCCTCTTGTAATCTTTTATCTCGTTTTGTTTTTGTTATACTGATTAAACAGTCTTTTGAAATTCCAACCTTTGGTATATTCGTCTGGTCTAGTTCTGTACTGTCTAGCTGTCATAAATAAAGCCTTAGTAATAATTCCATCTCTCATTTTATCTAACGTAGCCAGCATTTCTTCATCTGTTTGAGCTTTTTCAATATCTTCTTCAGCTTTCAAAAAATCATCATATATTTTTGTTAAAATATCATTAGTTTATTGTAATAATAATCAAACCATTTTCGAATGTTATTAAAATCGGTAAGTTTGTCTTTTATTAAATATTTTTGAATAAAATCATTAACTTCAGAATCTTCTATTTTCAACCTATCTTGTTTTTTGCAAAATCTTATCTGTTTTTTTTTTGAATAGGCATTCCTGCTGCGAAAGTTTCCTGCACTATTTTTTGTTTCTCGGATAATTCTTGAGTTTGTTTTGATAAATTTTCTGTTAACTTCTTTAACTCAGCAGGATTAACCGTCATTTTTGCAATAGCATGTTGAAGCGCAAGAGGGTTATTCATTATTATGTCAAATTCAGCCTGTAGTGCAATAGGATCAGCAACGTTTCTTACAAGTTCCTCTACTATTGTTTTAGTTTCCTCTTTTGGTCTTTCTCCGAGTAAACCTAACAAGCCTTTTTCTTGTATTTTTTGTTTTAGTTCTTCTGGAGATATTGTTGACACTTCTGGTTGTTTACCAAGTACTGCTTCGGTAACCGTCTTTAAAAGTTTAGCAGTTTCTTCTTCCGCTTGAACTTGTCCTCGACGAGCTTTTCCACTTTTATCTTAAAAGCAGATCGAGTTGTAATAAATCTTTTCAGTAATTCAATATTTTGTTCATGCTTGTCCATTGTTTATTTTTTATACGCTCTATAAAATTCATCTATAGAAATGTGTCGATACAACAACAAAACATTTTAGCTGGATCACGCGCTAGTTTATCAAATGAAAAGAAATTGTTTTTGGTTGCTTGATGATATAGTTCCATCAATTTATCTTTTCTTACATCACCACATTGCTCGTTTGCAATATTTCTCACATCAACATTATCTAGCCCTGGAAATAGTATAAAACATCCCGCATTTCGCCTAATAAATCTGTCAACGTTATGAAAGCCTTGCGCGAGATAAATCGAATTACATTTTTTGTTACGCGATAATGAAAAATACGACTTAATCTTATTCATCTCCTCGTTGTTTAGAGGAATATCGTCAAATACAATTATTTTATGCTCGGACGAATTAAGTTCGTCAACTGAAATTAATTCTTCTGGTTGTTTTATTAAAAATATATCATCGCCAGCGCCAAGCTCATCACGAAGTTTATCATTGTACTCGCTTAATAATTTGTATTTGTCTTGTTGTGGGTTACTAGTGTAAATATACACCTTATCGTAGTTAACGTTATCGTTGAGTAAGAGAATTAATAATAAATTTGTTTTACCAGAGCCTGTACGACCAACAATAAGATAATGCAGTCTGGAAGTTCGTTATTATGCTTATGTTTGATTAATCGTTCGGTGTCAAAATTTAATATCGTTGACTCCGCGATTATTGTTATATAATTTTATGTTATATAATTTAGATTATATGACATATTACACAAAGTTTACACTTACGGGATCTGTTTCCGCTGACGAACCAGCAATAACTGATATGTCATCATTAGTTTTAAAAACACGGCGATACAATGACAGGTTATTTATTTATGTCAAATCAACGAATATTAGGTTTAGAAACAAATTATTCGCCAATAAATGCTGTTGATACACAAGCTGTTAGTTATGCACAACTAAAAACGATCGACAATAACAAACTATCACTGACAGGAGGAATTTTAAGAGGTAACTTAGATATATCAGGAAAAAAAATCATAAATTTGGAAACCGCGTATCCGCCAGCAAACTTAAATCAAACACAAGCGGTAAGTTATTTACAGTTGAAATATGTTGATGATAACAAGCTTGACAAGATTGGTGGAACGGTTACAGGTAATATTAATATGTCAAGTAAAAAATCATTGGGTTGGAAACCGAGTATCCACCAGCAAATGTTGATAGCACACAAGCGGTGAGTTATACGCAACTAAAATCCATTTACGATAACAAACTCGATAAGTTCGGCGGACCAATGACAGGTAACCTTGTAATGAGCAATAACTCAAAAATAACTGGATTACCAACAACCTCACCACCAGCTAATGGGACTGATGCTATTAGTTACGCTCAGTTAAAAGGAGCACTCGTCCCATATTTGAAACAATCCGGTGGACCAATGTCAGGTAACATAAATATGAGAAATAACAAAATAACAACGGCATATGTTCCAGTTAACCCTAATGATCTGACAAATAAAGCATACGTTGACAGTCTGTCTAGTGGTATAAAACGAACTAAAAACAATGTAGGGTATATTCCAACACTTTTTAAGGCAACTGACAACCGAGCTGGGTTTGAAGTAAGCGCATCATCATAATATCCTGAAAATTATCCTCATTACGCTTTCTCTGATAGACAAGAATGGACTACTAACGGAGAAGTTGAAAACTTTTGGATTAAAATTAAATGTCCCATTGCAGTTGCTATTTGGCAATTTCATTTGCGAGGTCGATTAAACTCTAGTTTTGGACGAATTTATAATTGGCGATTGGAAGGATCAAACGATGATATCAACCTGACAACATTATATAGCACAGAGAACACGTATATTTCAACAACACAATACTTTACAATTCCAACTGCAAATACCGTTAACAAGTACTTATATTTTCGAGTTTACGTTGTCGCTGCTGAACAACTGTTTCCAGGACTGACAGCATTTCAAATATACACACTTGATGATCAAATTTAATCTAACGTTGTAAAATAATGTCTGAACCAACAATTATAACTGTTGCAAAAGAATTTTATGATAATATTTTTAACAGCTATAAAGGTGATTTAAAAACACATGATGGTAGCGAAGAAACACGAGCTGTGAATAAAATCATACTTATGAAACGTCTTGTCATTGAATCATTTAACGCTCAGTTGCCAGAAGATATGAACAATTTTATTCGCGTTATGTATATGCGAGGACCACAATTAATAGAAGCAATAGAAAACTTTGATATTATAAGCAGATATTGTCACTCTGATGATTGTCTCGAAGAGCAAAGACAAGTTTAAACCCTGCTTAAAAAATATTGCTTGAACTTGACAAGGAAAATATTGATATAATAATTCAATCAAACCTGTTAAAAGCATGAGCTTATGGTACAAGAACACTGGAAGAAAGACGAATAAATGAGAATCATAGTCGTCTTGACAAACTAGCGGAAACTAAAATAATAAAAATAAAAAGAAACGAGGAGTTATACAATAGTTTTTCAAAACGACATATTTTTAAGCATCTTGGTATGTACTACCACGACAAAGAAACCCTAGTTAAAATCGTTGGCATGACAGTGGATACGGAGTTAACTATTAATGTATACTCAAACGCAATTTTACCAATGATACGTAAAAACCAGAATTCGATCCGATTATTGTTAACAAATCTCTAGAGATAATCAAAAATTTTGACAAGGAAATTGATAATTTCAGTGATGTTGAGCGAGAAAAGGTTTTTGAAGAAGTCAAACAAACAAAGCTGGAAGAAAAGATTGATTCTTTTTACGACATAAGTGAAGAAGACGATGTCCCACTTCTATCGCTCCAACTCTTTAAACAATTGTTATTGCTAAATTATTACAATGAAATTGAGAAAATACTCACGAAACCATACGAAAAATTAACGTTAAAAGTAGCTTATCTTATTGGTCTAATCACAATTGAACGAGACAGACTCAGAAAATCAATGCTAAGAAATTCTGTAGTCGCATACGCAATTATCAGACAACATCTTGTCCTCAAAAATTTTACTTTGGATCAAATAAGTTTGGCACTTGGATTTATTGATGAAACGGAAAGAGAATACGGTAATTTGTTGAATAAAACAGATTTGTATGAACGTGAAGTAGAAAACACGTTTGATTCCTA
The DNA here is from genome assembly GCA_016617855.1 of Megalonaias nervosa. Classification (NCBI taxonomy): domain Eukaryota; kingdom Metazoa; phylum Mollusca; class Bivalvia; order Unionida; family Unionidae; genus Megalonaias; species Megalonaias nervosa. The sequence goes on along the minus strand of JAECUM010027264.1, from coordinate 2,519 downwards.
CAGTTGGTTAAAGAAAAATGAGGTATTAACAGATGAACGATATAATGGTACTTCATCAGATGCTTATGACAAGTACAGAGATTTTATAGCTGATCCAAACAATAATAAGTTTCGTGAGTTTCTTGATTCAATTGATGGTACTGGAACTTTTAATATTGTATAAAAATTGTAGACAAATATTGCATAATGAAGAAGAAAATCCAAAACAGGATGTGGATGCACTGATGCAATATTACAAATTTTATCATAAAACCCTCTGCTGTGTAAAACAATGTTACAAGTATTACAGCAGAATACTTCGAGCAATATCATATTTACCACTGCTGAAGACCAGCTCTGGAATAATCTCAAGTGGAGCATCATTAAACCCGTTTTTTTTAAAATAATATCTTGTGTTGGTGTTTCTCTTTCAACAGCGTGTAAGAAAATTGAGCCTCGACTTGAGACAAAAAATGATTGTAAAACAGCAAGTATGACTTATATAAAAATTACTTGATCAGATACGGTCTTCTTGCGTGTCGTAAAATTTGATATGGACGATTTAATATGCCATTTTCGTGTTGTTGACAGTATGTTAACATATATTCTGCCAGTAAGAGTCAGCAGGTATGAAAAAGATTAATCATAAAATATGGTTATAATAGTAATGGGAAATAAGCTGTTTCTATCTCAGAGACCTTCCCTCGACAAACATATTTTGTTAGAAATATGCTAGAAAAAGCTCTATCAAGTGAAAGTCATCATTTGGAGCTAGAAAAGGTTCTGACAAAATGTTAACATAGAAGGGTTAGAGGCGAAAGCAGGTCCCGGAGATTGAAACCTCATTTACCATTACTACTAGGGGGTCAGTTCGATAAATACAGTAAGGGTTGATTTAGAGGTCAGTTAGCTGAGTAAAGTAAAATATTATTTAGGAGGTCAGCTAGCTACATTAAGTAAACATTGATTTAGGGCACAGTAGATTAAATATCCTTGGAGGTTGAAGTTGATGTGCTGCAAGCAAGGCAAAATATGGCATATCAATGTTAATAAGTTTAATGTGCAAGTAAAAGTGATTAGATTATAATGTAACGTTATTTAATTAACACAGACAAAATGTTCAAAGTTTGTTTTTCATGAGGATTCTGTTTTACCAATTCCTTATTTATTTTTCATATGTATAAAAACTCTATCTATATATTACCATGCTGAAAGAAGTTTTGAATTTTTTTCTTTTGCATATCTATACCTTGTGTAACCTTGGGTACATGGCTGTATCTGTATTGTGTGTAATGTTTCTTCATGACTAAATTCTAGTGATCACCTATAAAGAAGTTTTTGCTATTTGTTGTCCATGGGTTTAGGTTAAATTTAGATATTGTATAGGATCTATAAATAAATGATCTTTAATAGTAATATTTATTTTAAACATGTTAACAAGTTTCGGGTTGTTTTCAATGAGATAAGTCAGTCGGATAGGTTCTTAGAAGAATGAAGTGATTTCAGATTCGATGGATTGGTCAGGTGGGTTCTTTTACGATGGGTATTTGTGAAATGTCCATAGTGAGTAGGAGAAAGTTGCATTTTAGTACTCTATGCCTGTATATAAGAGAAAATTGCAGTTTATATATGTAAGGATGGGTAGGTATGTTATGTATATGTTTAATTTAACTATTTGCTTGATTCATAACCATTGAGAGTTTTGGGAAACAACTTTTGTTTGAAAAAAATTTTATTATTCTTTCTCAGAGTGAGAACCTTTAAGTTAAGTGAAGGCCATACCTGGAGTACGTGATATGAAACGTGTTTATTGTTACAAACTGTTACTTTTTCTAACAGCCTAGACTCGTAACAAAAATTGGGGTGCTTGTCCTTGGAATATATCTATTTTGGCTAAAATATTTCAGAAAATTTTGTTTTTTGAAATTTAAGTTCCCTAGTTTTTCAAATTTTTTAAATCCCAAGTATTATTTAACATTTTAGAAATCTTTAGTGAAATCATCAGGCTTTTTATAATGTAATCAAAAATGGAGATCTTTCTTTTAAATCGTACCCAGGAAGAGTTACACTTATTAAAAAAGAAGAATTGATTCATCTTGCCAGAAAATATGACCTTTCTGAGGCAAAAGCTTCTTTACCGAAGCAAGAAATAAAAACATTTTGGTGCTGTATTTGGTGAAAAAGAGTGTTTTGGATAAAAGTGTTTTGGTTTCGATCAGTAGGTCTGTATCAGACTATGACATAAAAGGAAAGGAAATAAAATTAAAATACAAGTTGGAATTGGAGTTAAGAAATTTTGAGCTTCAGAAAGCGGAGAGAGAATGCAGATGCAATGTGAGAAAGAGGAGAGAGAGACAGAAAGAAGAGAAACAAATGACAGTAGAGAAAGAGGAGAGAGAGAGAAACAAATGCTGGTATAGAAAGAAGAGAAACAAATGCAATTAGATGAGGAGAGGGAGAAACAAATGCAGTTGCAATTAGAGAGAGAGAGAGAGAGAGAGAGAGAGAGAGAGAGAGAGAGAGAGAGAGAGAGGGAGAGA
>JAECUM010027263.1:0-32324 GCA_016617855.1 Megalonaias nervosa | reverse complement strand
GAATTGCAAAGTGCTTAGTAATATTCTTTGACTTAAACATAAATTTGGAATGATAGTGAATTCAGTCACGGACATTTGGATTATATTATTGTGATACATCAAAGACTGTTAGCACATCGCCATATTCCAGGCTATGATTTGATTATTGTAAAGAATGTCTAGAGTTGTCATGGTTTACCGCTAGTATAGTTGAAATCGATAGCCTGGACACTATCGAAATATTCATTGATATTGAAAGCATTTTATCGCTAGTGCAGTATCGTGATACAAAGAATATAAAATTAAGACAAAGAAAAGAAAATATATAAGCCAGTCAATCTATTCTCTTAAACTTAGTGTTCCGTTTGATGCATTCGGTAATTTATACCGACAGGCAATACCGTATATAATCAACACAATTATATTTTGTTTACCTTTGTTGAGTAAGTGTATTATGTTTTCTAATAAATCTATGAGCTGAAATTGATACAAATAAAATAATGCTACGTATCTCCGGAACTCAATAAAATCTACAACTGTATTAATAAAGGCCCAAATTGTTATAATTATAAACGGGACATAAAACATATCTACTATGATTCATTTGTCTCACTTAGCATAGTGATATATCATGTTAAACCTAGATAATCTTGTCTTCAAAAGCATGTAAATTTGCAGAATTTCATTTTATGAATTTTTAATTTTGTTTTGATATCTGATTTAACAATTAAGGAGGAAAACCATTCTAAAGTGATGTAATTAGCAGTTTACTTGATTCTCATGATATGATTTATGATTTAAATTTGACTTTAATGACAGCACAGTAATTTTATAACGTTTGATTTAAATTTGACTTTTATGATAACAGAACCATTTCAGAAACATTAGATCAAATTTGACATTAATAACAGCTCATCATTTTAAATAATACATCTGATTTGAAATTGTCTTTAATAAAAACATAGCAATTTAAAAAACTTGATCTCAGTTGACTTGAATGAGAACAAAGCCATTTTAAAAAGACATATTTTATTTGAAATTGACTTTAACAGAGCACGTAGTAGTAAAGGAAAACCAGGTATCTAGCTCAGAGGCCCCCCTTTCCCTTTTAAAACCCTTCTATGTTGACATTTTCTTCAGCTCCGATGATGACTTTTACATGATAAAACTTTTTCTGACAAAATAAGGGGGTCTCTGATCTGGAAACACTTGTTTTCTCACCTATACGTAATTCCAGAACGTCCTAGAACATATGTAACTCTGTTAGGTAAAAGATCGCGGAATTTCCAGAATGACTCATCATGGAATTTCCAGAACATATATAACTTTGTCAGGTAAAAAATCAAGGAATTTCCAAAGATTACGTAACGGAAATTCTAAAGAACATTCTGGAAAATTACGTAATGGAAATTCCAGAATAACACTATAAAAGGCAGGCAAAATTTTTCTGTGCTCATTCTGCAAGTGTATCTGTACGTGAGCAGGTAAGTAAAAGTATTGTTTGAGATTATTTTATTTCTAAAGTTTAGACAAAATTTCATACCCTATCATCACCATACTTTTTTTGATAATTATTTTCATACTTGCTCACTCTCATTGGCAGAATATCTGTTAACCTACTGTCAATAATACGAAACTCGCGTATTAAGTCGTCCATATAATATTTTACACCTCGCAAATAAGATCGTATCTGATCAAGTAATTTTTTTATAAGTGGTACTACCTGTTTTACAAGCATTTTGTTTGGTCTCAAGTCGAGGCTCAGTTTTCTTACACGTTGTTGAAAGAAAAACACCAACACCAGATATTATTAATAAAAACCGGTTCATTGATGCTCCACTTGAAATTATACCAGAGCTTGTCATCAGCAGTGGTAAATATGATATTCGAAGTATTCTACTGTAATACTTGTAACACTGTTTTACACACCAAAGGTTTTTATCATAAGATCTGTTATATTGCATTAGAGCGTCAACATCTTGTTTTGGAATTTCTTCTGAAATATGATTGAAGTCGATGATCTGTTTTTCCATTATACAATATTTGCTTAAAGTTTTTTTATACAATATTAAAATTTGTAGCACCAACAATCGAATGAAGAAATTCACGAAACTTATTAATGTTAGGATCAGCTATAAAATCTCTGTACTTGTCATAAACATCTGACGAAGTATCCCTATATCGTTCATCTGTGAATACCTCAATTTTCTTTAACCAACTGTAGGAATCAAACGTGTTTTCTACTTCACGTTCATAAAAATCTATTTCGTTCACCAAATTACTGTATTCTCTTTCTGTTTCATCAATAAATCCAAGTACCAAACTTATTTGATTCAAAGTAAAATTTTTGAGGACAAGATATTGTCTGATAATTGCATATGCGACTACGAAATTTATCAGCATTGATTTTCGTCCAAGAAAGGTAATTTGAGTAAAAGTATTTACTCTAAGCCATAATTTTTCGTATTGTTTTGTGAACATTTTCTCGACTTCATTGTAATAATTTCGAAATGACAATTGTCTAGAACGTTGGAGTGATGGAAGTGAAACATCGTGTTCTTCACCTATGTCGTAATAAGAACCAATCCTTGTACCAAATGTTGTTCGATTGACTTCCTCAAAAAACTTTCCTCACTTATCATCACTGAGATTACTAATTTCATTGTTAAAATCTTTGATTATCACTATAGATTTGTTAACAATAATCGGATTAAATTTTGGGTTTTTTTTACGCAACATTGGTAGAAGTGCGTTCGAGTATGCTTTAATAATTAACTCCGTATCCGGCGTCATTCTAACAACTTTAACTAGGGTTTTCTTGTCGTGTTACTACATACCAAGATGTTTAAAATTTTTCGTTTAGAAAAACTATTGTATAACCTCTTGTTCCTTTTTGTTCCTATTATCTTAGATTCCGCTAGTTTGTCGAGATAATCATGGCTATTGTTTACTCGTTCTTCTTCCTTTACTACTTCACCATAAGCTCGTTTTTTCATTAAGTTTGATTTTATAATCAAATCTAGATTTTCAAAATTAAGCTCGAGCAATATTTTTTTCAGCAGGATTTCAATTTGTTTATGTTCTTCTATATAATCATCAGGATGACAGTGTCTACTTATCACATCAAAGTTTTCTATCGCTTTCAATAGTTGTGGTCCTCGCATATGCATAACGAGAATAAAATAATTTTCTTCTTCTGACAATGGAGAGTTTATCATTGGAATTGAAAACTTTTTTCTAGTATTTATCAAACGTGCTGATAGTGATTCGTCCCCAACATCTATTTTGGGGTTAAAAATATTATCATAAAATTCTCTCGCAATGAGTGTGAGTGGTTGTATTATCATCTATTTTACAACGTTAGATTAAATCTGATCATCAAGTGTGTATATGTGAAATGCTGTCAGCCTGGAAACGGATGTTTAGCAGCGACAACATAACCTCGGAAATACAAGTACTTGTTGACAGTATTCGCAGTTGGAATCGTAAAATATTGTGTTGTTGAAATATAAGTGTCTGTTGTACTATACAATATTACCCAGTCAATATCATCGTTTGATCCTTCCAATCGCCAGTTATAAATTCGACCAACACTAGAGCTTAATCGACCTCGCAACTGAAATTGCCAAAAAGCAACTGCAATGGGACATATAATTTTAATCCAAAAATTTTCAACTTCTCCGTTAGTAGTCCATTCTTGTCTATCAGAGAAAGCGTGATAAGGATAATTTTCAGGATAATATGATTATGCACTTACCTCAAACCCAACTCGGTTATCAGTTGCCTTAAAAAGTGTTGGAATATGCCCAACATTGTTTTTAGTTCGTTTCATACCACCACTAAACACACTGTCAACGTACGATTTATTTGTCAGATCATTAGAGTTAACTGGAACATATAACGTTGTTATTTTGTTATTTCTCATATTTATGTTACCTGACATTGATCCACCGGATTGTCTTAAATACGGAGCAAGTGCTCCTCTTATCCGAGCGTAACTAATAGCATCAGTCTCATTAACTGGTGGTGAGGTTGTCGGTAATCCAGTTATTTTTGAGTTATTGCTCATTACAAGGTTACCTGTCATTGTGTCGCCAGCTTTATCTAGCTTGTTATCGTCAACGGATTTTAGTTGCGTTTAACTCACCGCTTGTGTGCTATCAACATTTGCTGGTGGATAATCAGTTTTCAACCCAATAATTCTTTTACTTGATATGTTAATATTACCTGTAACAGTTCCACCGGTTTTATCAAGCTTGTTATCATCAACATACTTCAACTGTAAGTAACTTACCACTTGTATTTGATTTAAGTTTCTTGGCGGATACGCGGTTTCTAAATTTATTATTTTTTTTTCCTGACATATCCAAGTTACCGCTTAAAGTTCCTCCTGTCAGAGATAGTTTGTTGTTATCGATCGTTTTTAGTTGTGCATAACAAACAGCTTGTGTATCAACAACATTTATTGGCGGATAATTTGTTTCTAAACCTAGAACTCGTTGATTTGACAAAAATAGTTTTCCTATCATTGTGTTGCCGTTTTTTTTTTTTTTTGTTTGTTTTGTTTTTTGTTGTTGTTGTTTTTTTGTTTTTTTTTACTAGCGATGACGTATCAGTTATTACTGGTTGGTCAGCGGAAACAGATCCTGTAAGTGCTGTACCAAACTTTGTGTAATAACTCATATTATATAAATTATATAACATAAAATTGTATAACAACAATGGCGAAGTCAACGATATTATATTTTGACACCGAACGATTAATCAGACATAAACATAATAACGAACTTCCAGATTGTCATTATCTTATTGTTGGTCGTACAGTCTCTGGTAAAACAAATCTTTTGCTAAATCTCTTACTCAACGATAACTTTAACTATAATAAGGTATATATTTACACAATTAATCCGCAGCAAGACAAATACGAGTTATTACGCGAATACAACGATAGACTTCGTGATGAGCTTGACGCTGGCGATGATATATTTTTAATACAACAACCAGAGGAATTAATCCCCGTCAATGAACTTGATTCGTCCGAGCAGAAAATAATTGTATTTGACGATATTCCGCTAAACAACGAGGAGATGAATAAGATTAAGTCGTAATTTTCATTATCGCGTAACAAAAAATGTAATTCTGTTTATCTCGCGTAAGACTTTTATAACGTTGACAGATTTATTAGGTGAAATACGGGATGTTGTATACTGTTTCCTGGACTAGATAATGTTGATGTGGGAAATATTGCAAACGAGCAATGCGGTGATGTAACAAAAGATAAATTTATTGAATTACATCATCAAGCAACCAAAGGCAAATGCAATTTCTTTTTATTTGATAAACTAGCGCGTGATCCAGCTAAAATGTTTCATTGTTATATCGACACATTTCTATAGACAAATTTTATATCGCGTATAAAAAATAAACAATGGACAAGCATCAACAAAAAATTGAATTACTAAAGAAATTTATTACAACCCGAGCTGCGTTTAAGAAAAAAGTGGAAGAAGCACGTCAAGGACAACGTACTGTAGAAGAAGAAACCACCAAACTTTTTAAACCTGTTACCGAAGCAGTACTCGGTAAACAACCAGAAATATCAGCATTATCTCCAGAGGAACTAAAAATAGTACAAGAAAAATGGTTGTTAAGTTTACTAGGAGAAAGATCGATAGACGAAACTAAAAAATTGTAGAGGAACTTGTTAGAAATATTGCTGATTCTGTTGCACGACAGGCTAAATTTGACAGATTAATAAACAACCCCTTGAGCTACAACATGATATTGCAAGATTGACTGTTAATCCAGCCTAGTTAAGAAGGTTGATACAAAAATTATCAGAGCAAACTAAGGAATTAGCTGAGCAACAAAAAATGATAACTGAAGCTACCGACGAAACAATGCCTATCGAAAAGTAGATAAGATTTTTTAGAAAAAATGCACGTGATAAAATATTAGATGAAGAATATGATAATTTTATTAGTAGATATAATATCAGAGACATTGACAATATTCGAAAATGGTTAGAAGGAGAATATCAAAATTTAACAAAACAATTAACAAGGATTATAGAATCTGAGTTAGATGCTGATGAAAAAATAAAAAAAATAAGAGATGAAAGGAATTTATTAAAAGTATATGATATTATAAGAGAAGAAATTATTGCTGAAATAATGCTTAAAATAGCAGAACAGTATCGAAATAAACCAGGAGGTTATGGTAAAGGTTGGACTTTTAAAAGACAATTTAATAAGTACGAAAGCGAACGAGATAGAAGATTACCAGAGGAAACAACCGGATAAAGTTTTTACATCAAACGTAGAAATGGTTGACCGACTTATCTTATTAATATCATCAAAAGAAGCAGGTAGATCAAGTAAATTACTGACGGCAGACGAGTATGAAATTTTACATAGCGATCATATCTAACAACTTTGTTATAAATGTCAACAACACTATTGCTTGATTCATCGCAAACAGCAAGAAACAGCGCAAACTTTTCTGTCTATTACAATCCACCAATAATACTAGATCCTGGAAAACAGTACGAAATCGGATTGATTTCTGCTACGGTATGGCATTCTATGGCAGATGTAAAAGCAAACGTCAATGACGACTTTACATTTAATTCTGGTGCTTGGGTATCAGTCAAAATACCACAGGGAGCATATAATGTAACTGATCTCAACAAAACGATAAGAGAGCTGATAACAAAATACACTGCCGCAGACAAGTTTGAATTAACTCCAAACTATAATACGCTATGAGCTAGAATGACATTAAAAAATAATTTGATAATCGATTTTTCACCATCGACTAGTATCGCATCGTTGCTAGGATTTAAAAACCAACGATACGGCAGTGTTACAGATCAAAGTATATCGTATGATGGAGATTTACCGGTTAACATAACAGAAGTAAATACAATATTGATTAATTGCTCTATTGCATTAGGGTCTTATTCAGCTTTAGGAAGTCAAGGTCAAACAATCTATAGTTTTCACCAGATGTTCCGCCTGGTTCACTGATGTAAATTACTCCTCGACAAATAATATACTATCCGATTACTCTTGAAAATCAAGTAACCAGCATAACAATACAACTAACAGATCAATCAGGACGACAGATAGATCTTAACAATGAAATTGTCACGTATTATTTACACCTAAGCGAGATCACGTCAATTTTGTAAACCTAATTTAATAACAAAGATGAGACAAAATAAAGTTTATAGAAGAAAAATTGTAGGTGGATTTTTGGAAATATATTTACAAAAGTAGCTCAAAACATACCAGGAATTGCGCGTAAAGTAGCACCAATTGCACTTGACATAGGTGAAGCTTTTGCGACGGGGGCAGCTAGTGCAGTAGGACAAAAGATCGCTGATAAAATTAAAGGCAGCCCACCTTCAAACGCGGAAATAAAACGAGCAATAACAGATATTGCACCAACAGCAGAAATAGAACTAGCTATGAAAGCTACAACAAAAAGAAAATTACTGTCACCACGTGGTGAAGAGGTAATGCTTAAACTTGTAAAGAAAACAAGAATAACTCCTGCTGCTTTTTAGTTACTTAAATTTTGTGTGGATTATAAAATAAATAATGTCAGTAAAAAATTATCTTGATCTTGCCGAAGAACATGATACCGACGACACAGTGACAGAATTCGAGTATGTTGAGTATCTCGACGAAAACTCTAACGAACCAAATAAAGGTGGCGTCAGAACTTTTAACACAAGAGACGAGGACGTGTTTTTGTTGCCTCACAAGGCGGTGTTGGAAGTGCGTGGTCAATCACTAACCGCGATAGGCGGTGATATTGTAGCTGGTACAGAAATTGTACTTGTCAATAACGGTTGGAGCTTGTTTAAAAGTGCACGGTTCCAACTGGCCAATCAAACCGTGGAAGATATTTCAATGCACTTGCCCGTATCTAGTTCAATACTAAATATCGTCTCGTTCAGCGATGATTATTCGAGATAGTGGCCACAAATATGATGTGGTTTAAAGATACCGGATTTGGGACAGCTGTTTCTCGCGAATTTAAAACTGGAGTGCTAGCTGATGCTGATGCTGGAAATAGACTTATTCTAACACCAGCTGGAGCTGATGCAGCTGCACAACATACTGTTGCAGCATTAACCGCAGAGGCAGCTGGTGGTACTATAGCAGCAGTTGCAATAAGAAGCTCATTTGGAAATGCACGATGATCAACTTATAATGAAGGATATGCCTAAACAAAAAGCATTTGCCGCAGAATCTCGCCAGATAACATTGATGCTTCCGTTAAGTACAATATTTGGATTTTACCGCGAACACAACAAAGGTTTTCGCGGGATAAAACATACACTTATTTTAGATCGAGCTGATCAAAACGATTGTATAATGCACGCTGATGGAGTAGCTGAAGGACAGTTTGCTATTACAAGATTAGTGCTGTGAATGCCACGAGTTGTCCCATCTGTAGCTAAAACAATGGAACTCGAATCATTATTGACCGCTTACACGAACAAAAATATATTTTCAGCAAAACAGAATTTATAGAACGTCGATTCCTAACGCAACCGATTCCACCTGGCGTGTTACAACTACGTCAAGCGAACAATTACCTCGACATTTGTTTGTTGTATTTCAACGACAGGCACGTCGTAATGATCAAGAAATGAACAACTCCGTATTCGATAACCCAGACGTCAGGCGAATCTTTGTTAGAGTAAATTCTAAACAATATCGCGAAAAGTGCAATCGAATGTAATTTTGCCGTGGACGCCACCAGAAACATATCTCGGCCGTACATTTACCTTATGGAGGCGATGCAAAAATATCAGGACGCGGACAGTGGATCTCAGATATCAGTAGAGGAATTTAGATCACTGTATCCTATCTTTTATTTTGACATATCAAAGCATCCCGAACGAGTTCACTTGGACGCTTGGCGTACTGCCAGCCGAACAGTATAACGTATATGCGCTAGTTGTTAGTGATAGATTCTTGACAATTGATGCGACCAAGGGACGGATGACTGTCCAAGTTTAATCTAACAACCTTGATATAATTAAAACGCAATACACAGCTACAGAAATATACCTAACGCCCGGCCAAATTAAAATATTATCAGCAGCAGCTACTATAAGTAATTCTGTCTCTGTAATGATAAAGTCTCCGGGGACTGACAGCACCTCCGCAGTGAAAGTAATGTTAACTCAACAGCAAATTAATAAACTCGATCAAGGAAAACCCTTTGTTCTCAAACTATCTGTTGCACAAATAACAGCAATGGCAAAACACGGCGGATTTTTTGGACCAGCACTTTCTGTAATTTTACCAAAGATTCTACCGGTATTAGGAACACTGGGACTAGCAGCAGCGTCAGGGCCGTATCTGGAGCAACTAAAAAAGCGGTATCTGGAGACGGTGTCTCTGGTGATGGAATCAAATAAATTTTATATAACAATAAATAATATAATGCCAGCCAAAAGGAAATGCCAGCGACAAAATCTAAAAAAGAAGTCGCTAAGAAAAACAAAACAAGGAGGAATTATTCCTTTCGCTCCGCTGCTAGCGGGGTTAGCAGGCAGTCTAATTCCAAACCTGCTAGGGATAGGACGTTGACGGCTTTGCCGTTGACTCCAGTGACGAAGTCACCTCCGTTGAGTAATTTCGATATAATTGAAAAATTGAATGTCATTGTCGGATTTCGTGGAGTATATTCCAAAGACGAATTAGATAATGTAACAGCAGGTGGTTCGTGTATCATAAACATACAAAACTTCAATGATGGATCCGGCACTCACTGGGTTGCTGTCTACGATAATAATTATTTTGATTCGTTCGGACTTCCTCCGAGTGATCTTATAAAAAAAAAATATATTTTTAAAAAGTTTTAAAAAATAAATTACTCGTCTAATCAACTACAGCCGGTTGGAACATCTGCTTGTGGTTATTATTGTATTATATTTATCCGACTGATGTCCCAATCCCCTGATTTTTTTTAAAGTTTTATTTTTGCAATTTGACAAGCAACCTTCTCACGCAAATGATGAGATAGCAATGAATTTTATCTAAACTAAGGAATATGTCAACATACTGTTTCAAATATAAAACTAAAACAAGAAATAAGGATGAGACAACGGAAAAGACAAAAAAATAATAGAATAATGTTAAAAAGCATTTGCGCTGTTTGCGGTAGAAAAAAAGGTATGTTTTTAAAGAAATTATCCGGAGCTGGAATGTGCCCTGACAATGTCAGGGAGGTTATTTTAGTAGATGATTAATTGACTAAAAACCTACAAAAAATCAAACGTTTTTTTGTCAAAATTTTAATTTGTTTGCGACAGAATTAAATATAATGAAATGTAATTGTGATTGTGATAAAAATCTTTATATCGAACAAGATAAAATTGTTACGTACTGTCAATCATGCAATCACCGTGATGTAATTGGCAGCGGTATTGACATTCACAAATTTATTGGAAAATTACCAAAACCAAAAACAGGTTGGACATTGTCTGACCATAAATACACTGGGCCGTACAATCCACTAGACAAACAGTTAGATGAAAACGATAATCCGCTGCCCGGACAAGAGCCTTATAATCAAGTTGATGCAATAGCGATGCATCATGATATTTGCTATCGTGATATAGAACTTCCTGTTAAGGTTCATGCAGAAATCTCAAAATCAGACTGTGATAAAGTAATGCTAGATGAACTACGCGATATGGAGCCTATAAATATGCGAGAACGATTTAATAGACGGTTAGTTCAAACAATGATAGGAACAAAATATAAGTTAGGTCTTGGAAACGAATTATACGATGATCTTGCGTCTCAATTACATAAACCTAAAAAACAAAATTTCCGCGACGTAAAGTTGTCGCAAATGCCGTTGACGATATCTGGGCGATAGATTTAATTGATGTGTCAAATCTTGCTCAGTTTAACGTTAGCGCTGATGGCGTTCCAAAGAAATATCTTTTTAACGTCATAGATGTTTCAGTAAATACGCGTTTAGTGTACCCGTTTCGGATAAAACAGGAACATCAATAATTGATGCGTTAAAAATGGTCATCGTTAGTACGGAAATAAAACCAAATAAAATCTGGACTGATCACGGAGCGGAGTTTTTTAGTAAAAAGTTTGAGTAATTTCTGGAACAAAATATCATTTAAAAGTATGTTACAGGAAACGAAGGAAAAAGTGTCGTTGTCGAGCGATTTAATCGCACACTAAACGAGCTGATACATAAACATTTGACAGCTAAAAATACAAATAAATACATCGACGATCTACAGCAGATTGTTGATAATTATAATAACACGAAGCACAGATCAATAAAAATGTCACCAAATGATGCAATTAAAAATCCGATTCTTGCAAATGAAAATATGTATCGCAGACATAAATTTAAAGTTGGTGATCGAGTTAAAATTTCTCTGACGAAGAAAACATTTGAAAAAGGATTTACTCGTAACTGGAGTGAAGAAGTATTTGTTGATGATAAAGTTTTACTGACAATACCTGTAATATATGCGCTAAAGGATTTATTGGGTGACCGAATAACCGGTAGTTTTTACGAACAGGAATTGCAGAAACCTGAGCAAGATATATTTGTTATTGGAAAAGTTATCAGGAAAAAAGGTAATAAAAGCCTTGTCAAGTGGCGCGGGTACAGCGGTAAATTTAACAGCTGGGTTCCAACTAAATCTATATTGAAATAATATTGTTATAAATTTGCTCGTACTTATGTTTGACAGATTTACATTTTACTGCTTTACATAACGATATTAGATATTGTCTACGATCGTCAGAGATTATCATTAGGTTAAAAATCTTGACAAATATAAAGTTGAATTTTATATTTTTCTGTCGGTCTGGAATTTTAATATTCTAAAAGGGTCTTATCAGCCGCCAAAAAGACTGATTTTCATCTACTGAAAAATTAAATTTCGAGATTTTCTTTGTGATACTGTACTTAACATCATATCGTCCAGTTGTCGGTCTGCTGTAATTTTTTTTATCAACTACACCTATGATCTCGTTTTGTTCGTCGTCGTTGATAAATAAAATGTCTTCCTCGGTGTAACCAACAGACTCACATTTTTTATATCGCCAGAGACAGCATCGTCTTCTGTAAAATTATCGTATGCGATTATATCAGCAAGTCGTTTCATCAAGTCCATATTTTTTAAAATATTTTTATCTAATTTATTATTATAAATGACTAACTAGATAAAATATCATCAGAAAGTTGATATATTAAATTACAGAAAATTAGCCGAAGCAGTGCGAAAATGTTTGTCGGGATATAATTCTTATTCCGTTGACGTTATTGTGATGCAAGCTGATTCTAATAAAATTCTACTAACAGCGGCCGAAAAAAATAAACTTAATGACAGTGCAGTAATGACGCTAAAATTTAATAAAAATTATGTGTTGATGTTTGCTCATAATTGCTTAACTAAAAACGAGCTAGAAAATATAATTACTCGTCATATCTAAAGATGATTTTGTGAAACGTCGACATCGACCTTGCTGATCTTGTTCTGCCATCTGCGGCATATTCTATTGTTTTTGTACAGATTTCCTGTCATCGAAGGAAATTCTAGTTCCTCACTTGTTTCCAGATGTACCGCAATGACAGGTTTAGGACATCTGAAATTAACACAATCGCCTCGTCCTCTTCTGTTATTTTCTTGTTGAGTGACAAGTTTGAGATTTTCTAGACGATTATCTGTTTTAATACCGTTAACGTGGTCTATCACTAAACCATTAGGTATAGGTCCGTTAAACGTTTCGTAAACAAATCTGTGGTTATCATAATTAACTTGATCAGTTAGTGTTCCTTTGACATTTATTTTAAGGTAACCACTGTTATCTATTTTTCCTAACACTTTTTTAGTTTTTCTTCTTCGAATAATTCCTCGATCATTAGCCTCATAAAGATCAAACACAGGATGAGGTTGAAATTCACTTTGTAAAGACAAGTTTTCAATATTATCATTGGTAACCGCGCCTTTGACATGATATACTCGTTGTCCTTCTGGAATTTCATCACAAAACAGCGTGTAAATAAAATCTTTTCTAAACATTTCTACTCGCTCAGTATCTCCTTCCGATTTAACGTTAATCTCATAACCAGCTGGTGTTAATTTACCAAACGGTTTTCTGTATTCGACGCGAATCAACGACCTTAACATATTCCCCGCGTACAAGTTGTATTTGGGGTGAACATAATAATAATCTTGCTCTCTTGCGCTTGTTAGATGTTGTGCCATTATACTATAAGCATTTTTATATCTCTAATTGATTTTTCAACTAGCGATATCAAAATTAAATATATAAAATGTTATATAACAATGCTGAAATTGCGAGATATAGCCAAAAAGAGCCTTATAGGAGAATCTACAAAAATAGCTACCACTTTTGCAGGATTTGATAACAGTTATAAATTTGATAATCAAAATATTTTAGCAAATTTTAACTACAAATTTGTTTCATCTCTTATATCCGACTGTAACGCGAGAACTTGCAGTACATAAAAGTATCAAACTAATAGTACAGTATCATGTTATTTTATCAAATTTACATATACTACTCGATAATACAGAATTCAGCAACGAGATTGCCGAATCATATTTAACAGCTAAATCACGAAAAATATTAACTGGAACAAATATTTCATCAGTCGCCGATAAAATATATCAGGAAATAAATAAAAAATTGGAAGAATTTACTGCATCAGGATCAGGTTGCAAATTTGAAATGATAAAAGAAGTTTTATTTCACACAGCGAGATATGACGTACTTCGCGGTAGTTCTTACGTTGATCTCCCTCAAAAACTTAAAACAAAAAAAAAATGTTGCATAAACGTTAAAACTCTGATAACAAATGTTTCCAGTGGGCTATTCTTTCTGCGATGTTTCCAGCAGGAAAAAAAAATGCTGATCGCGTCGACAAGTATATTAGTCACGTATCAAAATTAAATTTTAATGGCATTGACTTTCCAGTTGCAGAAAATCAAATACCAAAGTTTGAAAAGCAAAATACTATTTCAGTTAATGGGTTTGGTCTTGACGGGCGTGAAAATGTTCATCCCAGATACATCTCAGAAAAAGCTTCGCAATCGACAATAAACTTGCTGTTTTATAAGAATCATTACGTTTTGATAAAAAAACTTTATTGGCCTAGTTGGTAAACAATATAATAAAGATAAAAATAAGAAATATTTGTGTTATTTAAAGGTTTTCTAAAAATGAAAAACTACAAGATCGTCTCAAATACTGTATTAATGTTCAAAAAATAACAATGCCAGGAGAAAAAGAAAAAATATTAAAATTTAAAAATTATAATCATAAATTAAGTATTCCATTTGTTATTTACGCCGACTTCGAGTGTCTACTTGTCCCTGTGGCAGGCGCAGAAAATGATCCAAATAATTCAAACACCAGAAAAATACAACAACACGTTCCCTGTGGAGCAGCTTATAAAATAGTTTGTTGCGCTAACGATAATTTTTCAAGTCCAATAAAATTGTACAGAGGTGAAAATCCTGTTGTGTAGTCACTAAAAAATTTAGTAGATGATGTTAATAAAATTTTCAACATATCATCTAAAACAGCTCCGTTAAAAATAACACCCAAACAACAACTTGATTTTGATGAGGCAGCTAATCGTCATATCTGCGAGAAACCTATGTCTGGCAATAAAGTGCGGGATCACTGTCATCTAAGCGGCCAATATCGTGGAGCAGCACATAATAATTGTAATTTGAAATTTCATGCGCCAGATTTTATTCCTGTCGTTTTACATAATTTTCGTGGTTATGATAGTCATATTATTGTCGAAGCATTTGGCGATGAAGAAATTAAATCTAAACTAAAATTAAATAATGTAATAAAATGTATTCCAAACAATTTTGAAAGATATATGTCAGTTACGCTTGGTAAATTACGTTTCATAGACAGTCTGCAATTTATGGCAGCACCATTGGATGAGCTTGTGAAAGGTTACAGCAGTTTTGGTAATCTGAGAAGTTGCTGGTGAAGACTACGTTGTTCTGACAAAAAAATGTGTCTTTCCGTACGAGTACCTCGACGACTGGAGCAGATTTGATGAAACTTCTCTTCCTAATAAAGATAAATTTTACTCGCAGCTAAAAATAAAAATATTACAGATGACGAGTATAAATACGCACAAGATATTTGGAATAAATTTGGTTGTAAGACACTTGGTGATTATCATGATTTATATTTGAAAACAGATGTGTTATTGTTAGCTGACGTATTCGAGAGCTTTCGTAACGTTAGTCATGAAAATTATGGGTTAGATCCGTGTTGGTATTATTCTGCGCCAGGATTATCATGGGATGCTCTGCTAAAAACAAGCAGGATAGAACTGGATCTCTTGACAGATGTTGATATGTTTAATTTTATTGAAAAAGGTATCAGAGGCGGAATTAGCGTTATAACAAAAAAATATGCGCTATCTAATAATAAATACATAAAAAATTACGATAAATATTTACCGTCAAATTATATTATTTATCTTGACGCTAATAATTTGTTTGGTTATGCAATGTCAGAGCCAATGCCGTGCAGTGGATTCATTGGATAACTCAAGATCAATTTCTTAAAGAAACTGAAAAATCTCTCAGAAAATGTCAGTTATTTTGTTGAAGTTGATCTCGATTATCCTAGTTCGTTACATGATCTACACAACGCCTATCCGTTTTGTGCAGAGTCAATGATGATCGATTATAGTTTATTATCGCCTGAACAACAGGCAATGACAACAGCAAAAACTTCGATCGTTAATAAGCTATTTCCAAATTTGTTAAATAAAAGAAATTACGTGATACATTACAAAAATTTAAAACAAGCAGTAGATGCTGGTATAATTCTGAGAAAAGTTCACCGCGTGCTAAAATTTAATCAGTCACGGTGGATGGCAGATTATATTGATTTAAACACCAAACGTCGTGCTATTGCTAAGACTGACTTTGAGAAAAACTTTTTCAAGTTGATGAACAATTCCGTGTTTGGTAAGACTATGGAAAATATCAGAAAGCGAGTCAGTATTGAAATTGGAAATGAAGTAAATCGCAGAAATAAATTAGTCAACGATGACGGTTTTGTCAGTATGAAAATATTTAATGAAAATCTTGTTGCAATACAGCGACGAAAGACAAATTTAAAATTAAATAAACCGATTTATGTTGGTGCAGCTGTAATTGATATATCAAAATGGCTAATGTACGACTTTCATTATAATTTTACCAAAAAGCAGTAGCCAGATTCGGAGTTGCTATTTACTGATTCGGACTCACTTGTTTATAACATAAAATGTGAGGATGTTTATCAAAATATTTATAACAATAAAAATTTATTTGATTTATCGGATTATCCAGAAAGTAGTGGATTTCATGATGATGCAAATAAAAAAGTCATCGGCAAGATGAAAGATGAATTTATGTTTGTGCCAGTTAGGGAATTTGTTGGACTAAGAAGTAAAATGTACGCCGTAATTTTTAATGACAATAAACTGACAAAAAAAGCAAAAGATATTCCTCGCGAATATGTAAAAAAAAGTGTATGAAATCTGGTGATTTTAAAGCAGCGCTAAACACCTGCACTAATTTTATTAAAACAAATGTTATCAGAACAAATCATCACAAACATGAAACAAATACAATTATAAAACGTGGACTAAGTAATTTTGATGATAAAAGATATTGCGAGGACGGAATTAATACGTTAGCTATTGGACACTATGCCAGTATCAGAGGTGATATATTCAATATCATCTTTAATTAATTTTGTCTAAACTTTAGAAATAATGTTCCAAAATTTAACGTTAGACGATGAAGTTAGTAGCAAAATTAAAAAAATAATGGTTAATGGCCAGCAATTATCATTTGAATTTAATGATGAAATTTCAGGTATTTGTTTTAGTAAATTTCATAGAATGAAACTCTCGCTTATTAAATCAGGTAACAGCAAATATTTTGATGATCTTGAAAAGTTGAGAGATGAGCTTATGCTGAAATACGATAATCTTCATGATCCGATCAGTCAAGAACAATGCACAAAAATTAATATTGACCTAAATCGGTCGAAGGTTTTTGCAAAAGGTTGTAAGCATTTTATCAACAGGGTAGCAATGAGAGAGTTGTTTGAATGTCATCCAAAAGTAAGCGGAAAAATTAAATTTTATTTGTATAAACACGATAATGAATTATTTCTGATAGCTACTGTCGATATTTTAATAATTGGTGATGAAATTCTTTAAAAAATAAGAAAGGACTTACCTGCTCACGTACAGATCCACTTGCAGAATGAACACAGAGAAAAATTTTGCCTGCCTTTTATAGCATTATTCTGGAATTTCCATTACGTAATTTTCCAGAATGTTCCTTGGAATTTCCATTACGTAACCTTTGGAATTTCCATTACGTAATCTTTGGAATTTCCGCGATCTTTTACCTGACAAAGTTATATATGTTCTGGAACGTTCTGGAATTACGTATAGGTGAGAAAATAAGTGTTTCTAGATCAGAGACCCCCTTATTTTGTCAGAAAAAGTTTTATCATGTAAAAGTCATCATCGGAGCTGAAGAAAATGTCAACATGGAAGGGTTTTAAAGGGGAAAGGAGGGCCTCTGAGCTAGAAACCTGGTTTTCCTTTACTACTCACGTCAGTTTTAAATACGTGCATTCTCTAAAATCATACAATATTGATTCATCTTTGGTGTCTGTAGGCTGAATATAGGATACTCCTGGACGTATGAGAGAGAGAGAGACAGAGAGAGAGAGAGAGAGAGAGAGAGAGAGAGAGAGAGAGAGAGAGAGAGAGAGAGAGAGAGAGAGAGAGAGAGAGAGGGGGGGGGAGAGATTTTGAAACGCATATCACATGCTTTGTTAGTATTTATCTCCAGGTCTAACAAACCACCCATATACAGACGGTTGATTTTAACCTCGTATGGACCTATACCTCTACATTACAGACACTGGGCTTTTAATTTTAAAGGATAATAGTGAATTCCTTAAACACAATATCCTGTCAAGGTAAATACGTATGCGTGATAGAACACGGAACTTTACACTTACGAACGGAAAGATATTGGATTCCAAGTTCGTTGCTAACAAAAAAAAAAAATTTAAAAAAAAAAAAAATTGATAACGATTACCTTGAAATTCCATCAGCAAAATCTAAGAAAAGGTCAAAGGTCGTTTTATGTTCTTATATGCATAAAAATCATCGTTTACATTTGAATTTTCTTCTGACTGTGATGAAACGATTTCCAGCTTTTCCTAATGAGTAGTCGTTAAATGTATTCGGATAGAATCCAAACACAAATAAATAAAGTTTTCAAATTTACATTGTGTGTATAAAGTTTTCAAATTTACATTGTGTGTTCCCATTCGTTTTTTTTTATTGACACCTCAGCCACAACCATACTCCCCTCCCGTCAAGTTTCATTGAAAACATTTTGAACTAGCTTATCCATATGGTCATACGTAGGAGCAATGTTTTCAAATTTAGAAAATTTAAAGAAAGTCATAGCTGAATATGTTTAACTTGATAATATTCTTTCGTCGGTGTCAGTATGTCATACTTATCAAAAATGATATTTGCTCGTGTAACTTAACTTAATCAATCAATGTTATTCCAAGTCACCCTTGAATGAGGAGTCAGAATCCATTGTATACATGGGTGATTTGATTTATTAAAAAATTAATTAATACTCTTCACCAAAAAGAAAAGTTGTTTTTTTAGTCGGACTTCACGTGCCTGTCTCCGTTGTATTTACACATTCGTGAGTAGCATTCAAATGCTCTAGTTTCCTTAGCATTGCGGCAGGCGTAATGTCAACCATAAAATGAATCGACAAGCGTTCATGTTTCAGTCACAACATGTATGAAATTAGTACAAATCATGCTAATTGATAACGGGAACCTAACAATTACGACAGATTTCTTCCTGAAGGACTACGAACAGTACAATGAATATGGTATTCGTTGGAGTTTGATACAAATGATTTGAAGAATCAAATACCTGTCTTTGTATATGAATGAAGATTGAAATAGAGCATGATTAAGTCACTTGTTCCTTTCTTAATAAAGATTAGTATAGTTATGTTGTACAAATAGCAAGAAAAGTAGTGTATACGTCATGAGAAATATATAGCAAAATCGACATTGGTGTTGATTCGCTCGATTTTCCGTACAAATGTATTTATAATCATAAGCAACTTTGGTATTTAAATAAGGGAAAATATCATTTTGTCTCCATGAGAATTTATGAAAAAAATACATACTATAAACAGATTATACATATTTCATATAAATAAAACACACAAATTTTTTTTGAAAATAAATGTGAAAAATATAATGAAGATATTTACAGCAGTCGTTTTAAACGTGATGTAAATTTTCGAATTTTTGTACAAATGGTATTGGCCCATGCGTATAATGATGCCAAGGTTGTGGAACGTTGCACACACAGTTTACAAGAAATGCATATCAAGAATCACTGTTACATATTTTAATGGAATTTATAAAATTGTAAATTGTAAATTATAAAATTTGCTCCAACTATTACCTGAGAATTAAAACATGCGACAAAAGTAATCATAAAGAACAGATAAAGTTGAGATTATATAGTTTTTATTTCAAATACACATATAAGCAAAGACAATTATGATATATTCAGCAGCTATCTAATAATGAATACAGATATATGAATTGTCTGTGTCAAACCCTGTTTCTCCACCGTCTACATACATACATACATACGTACGTACGTGCTTGCGTGCGTGCGTACATACATACATACATACATACATGCATACATACAGACAGACAGACATACAGTATATAAGAACACATTCTTGCAATATTTCTAGACACATATTTGTTGATCCATGCAGTGTAATATCTTTAAGTAGAAGGTTTCATGCAAAAATATGAAAAAATGCAGAATTCTAATAAGAACGTATTCATTAGAATTTATTCTGGTATAAATATCAAAATATCAAACAATTTTTTTTAACGATTAAAGTACAATTAGTTAAGCTTTTTTGAAATAATGTCCAGGAAATATTTTAATTTTTTTCTGTAAGTGTAAATTTTATTCGATAGTATTGTTACCAGAAGAAGTGCTAATTGTTCTTTAGTTGTTTTCGTATGCAGGTTGAGGCGAAAATTACATGATACATACGAGCAGAAAACTTAAAGTAGTAATGGCAACATTAACATTGCAGACATAAATGAGCACAACACTTGTTTATTAAAGTTACAAAAGAACCAAGAAAATACATATTATACACTTCCGGCTGATATAGAATTCCTGATCTGACGGTTCAAGAGAACACTTTCTTTAAACCAGCACAAAAACTAGTTTAGTCATCAGTAAGATGAGGAAAGAGAGATACCCTTTGATGGCGTCAGCACTGGAGGTTCCTGAAAAAGGGATATTTATACTTATCATTTCCTAGCTTGTTTGGGGATTTTTTTTCTCATTTTACTTGCACCCTTACAGTTGCCTGTTAATGAGAACCATTGGTTCTCCTTTTTCTTCCTGAATATTTTAGAACTTGATTTTAAAATAAGAGTAGGAAATATCGCCGCCACTTTCTCTCGAATCCACAACCAATCCACAGCCACAAACAATCATCTTATCTGATCTATTTTGCCGGTTTCCCCTAATTTACTCGAATACATCAAGGCCCACATTTTAAAAAATATTGAAGCATCAAATAAAATAATCTTTCTTTGCAATAATAATAGCAATATTTTTATAAAGTCACATAGCGTTTCTATATCCAACCGGTGATTTCTTACTTAAATTTTAAGTCACTTTGTCATTCATCAATTTTTATGACGTCTATGATGTAGAGATAATGATGTAAAAGTACAAATGTGAAAACCTAAGACCCGGAGATTAATTTAATTCACTGAATTTCGATATCCTTCGCAATACACATTTCAAGACAGAGGAAGGATATTTAAATTTATTCACTTGATTTGCCACTGATTTGGTTTGCTTCAAAATTTAACCAAGTGAATCTCTATACCCGGAAAAGTCACAGAAGTTTAATTTCGGCTGAAATTCACTGTAACTTTACTGGAAATCCTTATCCTCTCCAATTGAAAAATTAAGATAGCCTAACAACATTTTATATTTATAAATATCATTGGATCAACATAGCTTATTTAAATAGTGAAACAGACTATATAATCTGAGTACCGAGTCAGAGAATTTCATTTCGACCCCGTGTGATTGCATGGAACAGTGTTTGTTTTAGGTAAAATGACTCATATATATAGTAATAAATTTGGAGTATGCGCATTTGGTTATAGCGCCCCGTTTTAAGGAATTCTTAGATTTGTGTGATTACTTGTTTGATTGTTGGAATTCGGTACAATGGAAATATTCCTTAGCCCGAAATAATTAGCCAATTACTAGGAACAAACGTCACGGAGTGAAGTGTTAGTGAGTTTCCATGATGCCATGGTTCACTTGTAGTGAATTCAGGTCAAACCTGCATGAGTGTCCCTGGGTACCATAGTCCCTATTAAAACCCAATGGTGTACATTGGTGGTGTGACTGCTGTGGCAGTATTTATGGTAGGAAACCGGTAAGTTACACAATGGAATAAACAAGAAGAGACTCGGCAAATACCGTCTATGTCGCCATGGAAGCAAATGTGATGCAGTTGTACTGGCGAAATATGCCTTGAAACCATGAATTGATTGACTTAAGGTCTCACTGGACAGTTTATCTGGTGAATTTTCATCTGACAATGATATATTGCAGAAAAATGAGAATAATTTTACACTGAAGAGACAAATAAAAACGAACTAATGATTTTTGTAGAAAGCATGCATGTGAGATTTTGACTGCGGCAATCAAGTTAATTCCTTATACAACTGGTGGCTTTTATACTGAACCAACACTGCCACCAACCCCTCTTTTTTACAGTCAATTTTGACAGCAATGAGCTATTTTGAATATTTTCCTGTGACAAGGCAGCTAAAAGAATCAGTATGTGCCTCGTGCATGAATAAAGTTCACTAGTACTATAACAAATTAGCATACTTTTCATCACCCCTCAACCATCTCGATTTTTAGATATTTACCTCTGTAGCAGACATAAGTAAATTCGTAAGCCAAGTCGGCTATTCATTTGCAGCCCAAGTTACGCATTTGATCTCCAATACTAGTCTAACTATGACAGGCAGTCACCAAACAAGCCAACCCATTTTCAAGCCTAACTCAATATAAATCTAAAACACATTACAGATTTAGCTTCTGTGTGAATTTATAAATGCTAGGCTTATGATAATTAGGTTCGTGCCTTCTACCTTAAAAATTAGGGAGGTTTCAAAATACGAAACTATCCAGTAAGACCTAAGGTGGCGTAGTTAAAATAGTTCCCTGTGTTAGGGGATAGTTGTATAGTTTCTACGGCGTGAACTGCTGACGGTACGGAAAGTTGATGAAGAGAAACCATGCAGATGTGCGGTTGATAGATATTTGGCAAGTTGTGAGATCTGTGGTCTTGCATTGATTAGAGTAAAATTTATGAACATAATGGACACGTCGGGCTTTCTAATTTACAAGTGAAGTTGTTTAGAAGTCTTTGGAGATTTGGGGTAAACTTATGACTTCTAGTGGAATCGCACCATTGTTTGACACCGCTCGGTCAAGCAAATACCCCTGGTTTGTAACAATATGTACGTTACTCCGCAGCGGAACGTTTGTGCTTGATTGCTACTGTCAGATAGAGATAAGAATCATTTTGTCAATCAGAGAAAGGGCTGACACACTTTGAACATTTCAAAGAATAATAAGTTTCATGTCTCCATGGTTGGGGATTTTGGTTCTGTGATGGGAAACAAAGCATAGATTGTGACTGGACGGCTACATTATTGCACTAACATTTAAAGTTGTTGATGTTCTATGTTGAAAGCAATGTCTTGTAATAGACAGTTTTTATTTTTTACCATTATAACAGAGGCTTCATTTGGAAAAGCTAGTAACAATAAAACCAATAGCATTAAGAAAATAAAAAAGAAAGCACATACGGCCCTTTACTATTTCCACGTGGATTAAACGTACCGCGTATTAGGTTAGGATTGACACATAAAAGGAACATCGGACCATTCCTCTGAGGTCATCCATATGAGAATCTTATTTCTTTTGGAAGGAAACTAAACTGTGCCCGCGGTACATTGGTAAATAGCAGACCGACTGACCTCTATTATTGCATACAAAGTATTGACTATATTTGGTGGTGTCCCACGATCTTGCACAAAAGATAAAGTGGTATGTTTGTAAAGGATGAATTCATGGATAAAAATACATTAAAACTAAAATCAGAAATCCGAGCACAATCGGGACTTGGTTTAAGATATTTATATATGGTATGTGAAACTCGTCTTAACATAATGCATACTAAACGAGTAAAAATCTGTAATATGCGCACATTGATTTACATTAGAGTTCCATTTTAAAAATGTTTGTACTTTCTTCCTGTATCAAAACGAAAAGATGTTTCAGTTGTTTAACAGCAAATTAACACACACACACACACACGTACGTGGTTAGAGCGTATGCGGGAGGTCGCGGGTTCGATCCCCGGCTTAGTCATACCAAAGACTAATAAATATGATACTAACAGTTGCCTCGCTAGGCGCTCAGCATTAAGAGATTAGTGTTAGGACTGGTCGGCCTGGTGTCAGGATACTGTGACTGGGTGGGACAGCATGCTACATGTATGTGGCATGATGTCCCAGAGCTAGACATCACTATAAACTGCCACACTGCAGACATCGTAGCGATAGGACTGAAAAAATGTAAAAGCTACGTTAAAAATCCTAATCACACACACACACACACACACACACACAGACACACAGACACACACACACACACACACACACACACACACACACATTGTATAAATCTATAATGCGTGCAAATTGCTTTTCATTAGAGTTCCATTTTAAAAATGTGTGTACTTTCTTCAGTCTATCAAAACCAAAAGATGTTTCAGTTGTTTAACAGCAAATTAACACACGCACACACACGTACACACACATACATACATATACATACACACACATTATATATATATATATATATATATATATATATGCTATATATATATATATATATATATATATATATATATGTTATATATATATATATATATATATATATATATATATATATATATATATATGTGTGTGTGTGTGTGTGTGTGTGTGTGTGTGTGTGTGTGTGTGTAACAGAAGAAAAGAGTGAATTCCAACAAGTTTTGTATTCATAATATAATTTATTTCCCTAAAATACAAAATTAAAAATTTGAAAATAACTAACAGTATGGTGAATGAAATCCTAAATAGTCATAAAGTTTTATTACAAGTCCAAATTATAGAGCACTCCAAATGAGTTCCAGTGGTGTTCCGAGTGAAGTCAAATCTATTATGCTGATGTGTCAATAGTCTTGACGCATCACAATAATATAATCCAAATTGTCTTTAAATTAATTCACAATAATTTCAAAACAGTTACTAAATCCTAAAGTTTAAGAATCTTGTAATTCCAATGAATACTTAAAATATATAAATTATATCATATCAACGAAACTGAACACAAATATTTGTCTCCACTCAGACTGATGTTTATGCTAGGAAATTACTAATTTTCAGTTAGACATCCCTTATATGAAAACCTAAGACACGCTTTGAGAATCAGAACGAGGTTTGAATAATCTTTTCGAAATCACTCTAACTTTGTCACAAAAGTCAAGTACCATAGTAGCTAGCCAATCAGGAATTAGGTCTTCCCAGTTTTCAAGAAAACCCATGACCTGAACTCATTTTATAAACATGTTAACTTCTGTCTTTCGAGTTTACTCACCTTACTGTTTTTACTTAAATTACATACCTACTCTGTTACTTGCTTTCTTACCTAATAATAATAATAATAATAATAATAATAATAATAATAATAATAATAATAATAATCTACCAGTTTATAATTCATTACTTTTTTCCTACTTACATAGAGTTACTTACCAGTTTCTTCCAAATAAAGAAGACTGTTATATAAGGCATCTGCTTGTTTTCCCAGAAACTTTAGGTTGTCCTCTGTCAGCATGACATTCCGGTTGTCACAAGGTTCGTGATAACAATTAATCATGTCGCCACGGTAGTTTGCTGGAAATTAAATGAATACTAGTACACGCTGATATTTATTGTAATAATAAGGAAGCACAGAATCTCTCTCGATCTCGAAGATGGTGCTTAGCGAATATAATATATGGAAGTAATTATCGGTCTCTAATTGCAAGACACATGGAGTCTATCAAAAACAAATACCAAGCCACCTCCTTAAAATGTATGAGCTAGTTCCTTAAAAGGTATATTTTATAAACTGCATCACATGTCTTAAGGTAATTTTCCGAAATGTTACATAGCAGTATATCCATTTAAACAGATTCAATTCCAATATTTAAAATTAGCAGTATATTATCAAGCCGATATCATATATTCTTACGGTTATGCATATTTAGTTTATATTGTGTACCTGACCTTTGTCCGTGATTGAGGGTAGAGTTGTTGTATAATTGATTTTTGTCACGGCTGAGAGTTGTGTCTAACTGATTTTTCTCAAGGCGTTTACTTCAATTTGAATTTAAGACCAGACTTTGTTTACAAATTTGATGGGAGTTTTCTATTTGAAATGACCCACATCCATGTCATTCGGTTGCATAATGGGACAGATGACTGTATATAAAGGAGAGTATTTAAACACTTATTTATTCCTGTTTTAAGTTCATTCTCTGGAATCATTTACTTTTATATTTGGATATAATTTGAGACAAATTATTTATTTACATTTTTTATTGGTATTACAAAGTGCCCATTGCCTTATCATATTGGTACATCAGCACATTCAGAATTATTTGGGATTTAATTCAAAATACTGTATCTTTTGAATTTTCACTTTGTAGTCAAGGGGCATGAATTGTTTCATTTTTAAAGAAATTTACAAACTTGATGGTTTAGCTTGTCTCTTTTACTTAGTTCAAGACCTTAGAGTCGTAACATTACAGAATTAGTCTACACATTGGTCGTTTAAAGCTTGCGATTTTGTTACGTAGAGATACAGAAACATCTCAATGGCATGTGCCTGCTGAATAGTTGGAAACTTAGACTGCCTTGTAGACATTTGATATATAATTTATTCACTAAGTACTTGATCACGTAAGAATAACAATCATAAACTGTTCATTGTGTATGAACCTTTGCTGGAGCACGGGAAAAAAACCCTTCCATGATATTACCAAAATGCATAAGCATAAAAGATTAACGAAAGTTATTTCCCTTTAATTTATTTTAAAACTATTATTCTGATAGGTACTTAAGCGAGTTTGATGGAACTTTCACTGTCCTTTATGTCACGATGTCCACGATATATTTAATTTCTAAATTTCAGTGACACTTTCAAGTTTGACTGACTTGTGAACGGAGTTGGCAATCGATCAAATTTTTAGCTGTCCATTGATTGACGAATGCTTCATTCGGTTGAGGGATTGTAATGAGAAATTGCGATGGGTACCTAATTTGTGTCTGCCTGTGTGCATGCATAGACAAACGAAGATATAAAATTGCCGCATGTGGCTGTGTAAGAACAAGACCAAATCAAATATTCAAACATTGCTATAAGTAAAATACCGTTTGCATATAATTTATTCGTTTCATTGTTAGATGATGATGATTATGTTTACCATATTTGTCTTTCATCAAAATGAAAATGACAATAATAATAATAATAATAATAATAATAATAATAATAATAATAATAATACGTTGTATTATATTTTTATCAATAACTCATTATTTTTCATTATGATCTTGTTTCTGTTATCGTCATCGTCACCATGATGACGACGGTGGTGATGATGGTTGTCATTGAAATTGATGGCACATTCCAGCAGATATGAAATATCTATGATGACCATAATTGTCAACTGCGAAAATATCTTTGTTCCTCTTAGCTGCATATCCGTCCGTGAAACCGATGTGAATGCATTGGAAATTTCTTAATGAGTATGCGTGTAAAAGTTTATTTTATGTTAGTGCGAGTAGTTGACAGATCGTATCCTAAGTAGACTGTATGCTTGTACGTAAATGTACCTGAATCTGTCATAAACACCGCCGGTAAAGATTTTCCCCAAAAGTTAGTATGGTCGCTTCTCAAGAAATCTTCGAAGCCACCAGCGATTAACAGAGTCAAGTTTGATATTGGAAGCTGCAAACTTTCCATTTGATAAACGGGATCAGATAACGACTGCCAGGCCTGAGAAAGAGCTTTGTCTAAAGATTCATCTTCTTTACGGTAGATGCTGATAATAAAGTCCCCTTGATAGTTGTCTGCAACCATGTCATTATACACATTGGGGAAGAAAGTCCTTTGCTGCAAGACATGAATGTGATGTATTTATTTACTTACATGTATATACCGTGTAATTTTTTGCACAATTTTTTTTAAGTTTAATTTTTACAGCCGTTGTATCTGTAACAAACTGTCGTAAGCTAAAGCATGAGACGAAAACAGCTAAATGCCAGTGACGTCATTGTTTGACGCTGGGCTTGATGCTATGGAGATGTGTCTCAGTACGACATTTGAATCTTCCTATCCGTATATATATATATATATACATACCACATACATTAAAAAATAACATGCATTTAAAGTGTTGGTATAAAGCAATTTGATATACCAGTACTATTGGTATATCAAATTGTGATCCGCCCATGGCGCAATAATACGCATATATAAACATTCTCGCGAGCGTCTTCAGTTGATTCTAGATCAATGATCAATTTCCCCACATTAGTCACTAGTGACGTATGAAAATAACGATGAAAAGTATTAATAATCCCCGTTCTCTAAATGAATTTAATATGGTACACATTTTTATCACAATCCTTTCTGCTTTCTGTTCTCCCCTCCGCTCTCATGCATAACGGACAAACTGCGCAGAAATGTGGAATGAGAGAGTAAAAGAATTTGGGCTGGATTAAAACCTTGAAATAGAAATTACACCAAGTAACCTACAAGAATATGGTTCGTCGTAACGATACGTGTGCACTTTCCTTGGGGTTTATACAGTGTTTATCAGTGATACAAAGTTGCAAACCAGTAAATTCCTCGGATACGTGGTACACATACTGTGATATATTTAATGTTATGTTTTGTTGTTTTTTCTCAAACATACCATAATGTTCTAAAAAATCGATTATTATTATTTAAATATGAAAATGTCCAAAGGCCTCTCTCTCTCTCTCTCTCTCTCTCTCTCTCTCTCTCTCTCTCTCTCTCTCTCTCTCTCTCTTGACCATCGTAGCAGGATACGGGCTAAAATCTATGAAATGGCGAACGTAGAGGATTTTCGTTTGTGTCATCCCACGATATCTCTGGACTTATGAATGATGGTAAAAGTTAAGTCAAGCCGACCAAAGGATGAGAGAGAGAGAGAGAGAGAGAGAGAGAGAGAGAGAGAGTGTTTTAAAGTCAAAGCGACCAAAGAGGCACAGACAGATAGAGACAGAGAGAGAGTTTTAAAGTCAAACCGACCAGAGAGAGAGAGAGAGAGAGAGAGAGAGAGTTTGTGGTCATTGGTACTGTTGCTAAAGCAGAATAATGACTTAGATCAACTGTAAATATATTAAAATATTTTAATTACTTCTTGTTGGTTCGTCAGTTGGATTAGTTTCTATTCCACATTAATTTCCATGCGCCGGTATCTGAATGGCGTAGCTATCCAAGTGTTGCTACTGCTCTACTTTTATCATTAAAACCATCTTTCATGTTTAAATCATAAGTGTGTATTATATTGATTTAATCAATGTGGAGAAAAAGAGAAACCAAGTAAAGAAAACAATCAACTTATCAATATGCAGAGGTGATTGTAGATAGCCACTGAAGTCATAGAACTACATTTTGTAGCGGACACACTCGGGGATGTGATGAGTTCATTCACTAGGTCAATACACGGCTGCCTGTAGTAAATCTGAACTCCGTTCAAAGGGCAAATATATGTATTTGTATGTGATATAAATGAAATATATGTACAGTATGTACTCTGTATCAATGATATACCACTCGTTGTATAAAGCGTACATACTATATATATATATATATATATATATATATATATATATATATATATATATATATATATATATATATATATATATAAGGCGCAGTGCTGCTTTGTCATATTCTTGAAATCGAAATTAATTTAATCAACTTGAGGTAACTTATTCCAATTCTCTTTTTCACAATAAACGTTCGGTTGAAGAAAATATTTTGGAAACTATATATTAATAATTGTTATCATAAAAAATCGCTATATAACTGAAAATGTAATACAATACACAGCAAGGAAACTAGTTTTACAAAGCTTTTGTGGGGGTTTTTTTTTGATCGACGTATCCAAAGGTATTCTGGAAAGCCAATAACCAACACAAAAAAGTAACATGCACAAATTCGGGCACATTATCAGTACTAACAACTTTCAGCGCTGTCACGAACGGAAACCGTGCCATCCAAAGTCACGCTGTCACACAAACAACAAAATTTTATATATCCGATTACTGGTAAAGACTACTCAACCCTGAAAGACGGAGAGAAGTAATAATAAAAAGGAATCACATGGAAGCTATCCTAATATGAGTAAACAATATTTCGACAGACGCATGGTACACGCATACACATTGCCCCAATACTTACTTATTTTAAACAAAATTTTTATTTGTTTTTTAAAAATAAATCTATTTTTATTGGTAGTGTCACAATAAGCCAGCAAGTCCACACGACTATGGAGATTACTAAAATAATGAAGCAGATATTATAACATTTCTTTTTATTTCAGGATAATCTAAGCCGACACCTTTGGGAAATTACCTACCCGGAAGATATTGTATAACGTTCTCATTCCAATTTGTTAGGAACACACCAAGACGAACGTTACATTTTATTAAGAACAAATATACAAAATATTTCCCCTTGTCGCACAGTACATTGACAGCAAATACATGAATATATTAATACATGTCTAGGAATATTTGCAGTGTTTACTAACCTGCATGATATTTATCAGAACATTTGCAGTAGATGTACTTAACTGTAAGCCTCTTGTTACTTTTGTAATATGCCACAAACTGAGGAATGTATAGCAGTAGTTACATTTTTAATTTTTTGTAGAATATGTCAGTATGCACAAGTTTCCTACCCGCTCGTTTTCATACTTATGCGTACACTATTTCATAATTTGTCTCCACTGTATTCTTTCTGGAAATACCCTGCCTCTATCAAACTTTTCACTAAATTAGTACATATTATACTTGTACACTATGTTACATATATCGGAAATAAAACGTCTCTGTTTTGAAACATCTTTCCCAGAAAAATATAGTTAAAATCTGAGAAAAAAATTCTTTTAGATTTTATATTTTATAGAAGATGGCATAATTTACCAGAATAGTTCAGCTTGCTTGAATCAATTTCCGATACAAGTCTCATAATACGCAGTAAATTTTCTCTCATTCCGGGCCGTATAGTATGAGGAATGTCTTGTGGGATTGTGGTAATATGATGCTGAAATGCATCGAGTTTTCCTATGTCCTTGAGCCCGACACTCGACCAAACTTCATAACGATAAATGGTTGCTGAAATCATAGTGTATCTGTACAAACTGGTGCAAGTAAGAGGATCAGATATAGCTTAATTTTAGCAAACCAAACAACCAAACAAGAGAAAACTATGATTTTAGACATTTAGTACAAGCCTTGTCAACTTTTGATAAACAGTTTATATTGGAACGCACATATATTAAAATAAGTCCGGTTATATTTGTATTGTATTTAGTATGATTGAATATTTCTGTTTAAACGTTTCTCCAAATGTTGTTTTCTATTCTGATATAAAATTAACACATAGCTGTTGCTAACTTCCAATGTGATATTCCATGTCCGCGAGTATCTGTCAGATATTTCAAGCAACTGTTTGCAATGAAGAGGTGTGCTTGCAAGCAGTGCTATATCGTCAGTACAAGCTTGATTTCCAGATGGATTGGACTAAACACGTAGTCTTAATTTTAACACATATGAGCCCAGTAAAGGATCACTCATACAAGCAAGATCAAAGAGAGTTTATATATATATATATATATATATATATATATATATATATATATATATATATATATATATATATATATATATATATATATATATATATATATATTGTATGAACAATTTTCTGGGTTTTAGGAAAAGTTCGTATTCACAGTATCCAAGGCCTTCTGAATATCTAAGAAACCAAAAATAATTTTATCTTAGTTCTTAAGTGGAAAATATAGCTTCATGTAAAGTTAAAGGAAATGGAACTGCTTGTAATAATACGATTTTATTCCATGAAAATGTTTAGAAAATCTGTATTTACCTAAGTAATACTTTATCACTTTGTATGGGACAATTTCGTAAATTTTATTCAGCACTTGACAGCTTTCCCGCGGAACAGAATGTCATCATATATTCCTCAACTGTGAAAGCAATGACTGTCTGTGCCTGTGACAATTGATTTCGGTTATGCGACAATATGACAGATGGTTGTAAATGACTCGAAGTTTTTAATGTTGCTAGAAAGTTTGACTTCAATTTGATTTATTTTGGTAAAGTATGCGTGCTAGCAGCAAATGCGAAATATCTTGATAAAATGTTGACCTTGTGAAACGAATCATTTATAGCTATCTTGTCGTTTTGAAAAGCAGTAAGTACTCATAATTGGTTACATAAATCCGACAACATTGTTGGGTTGTTCGTTTTGTACGTTTATTATCCTTATTTATTTATAATAGTTTAACAGCATTTTCTCTAAATGATTTTTGAAACAGTTCTAAATTATATTTACTGCAACAGGGAATCAGTAAATCAGTGTATCAGCGATCTACTGGAATAGACTTAGAAACGTCACAACAAAAGGTACACTCATCATGGTGACATGCGCAGCTCAGACTCGGGATGCGGATTTTAGATATTAATCGGCCATATCTTTAAAACTGTGTAGCGGATTAGAACAGAAGTTTAGTAAATATTTTCATTTATATAATATATTAACTCAAGACACAGATGAAAATATTTTTTTCCTTTGAAAACAACCTAGATATGTTCTAAATATTTGATGTTTGTAATTGTGTGATCGGCATTGCTACAAAATATCATTAGAATTTTTTTATTTTTTTTTTAAAAAAAAAAAAA
>JAECUM010027258.1:7500-42538 GCA_016617855.1 Megalonaias nervosa | reverse complement strand
GTTCTGTCACCCATATCGTATCATGCCTGGTACACTAAACGACAAATCGTGCACATTTTTTGTTTTCAAAAATCATATCTTGATTACATACAGTAATAGAATTGTTTGAGTAGTAATTTTATTGTCATCACAATCGTAATCATATCTGAAAAGAATGGATAAATCAAGCATTGGTTAGTGTCGATTGCAAACCGAAATTAAAAGACAACCGAAATTAGGGTACAGCGTCTGTTACCGAAATAGATTGCACAGCTGTCTCCCCCCCCCACCAAGAAAAACCCCTAAAAAAAAAAAAAGAAACTCGCGTTTGAATACAAATGCAAATATAAACAAAATAGCAGCCAAAGTTCCTTACAGATAATCTCGCAATCATTAAAATATGTTGTTTAATGATTTAATGCTCTGAATCCTGTTGTCTCATTCTGTCATGTTGCCATAGCACCACCACCCCGGCAAGAATGTTCGCAATGTTCAGTGTATCTAACTGCGCAACAGGTATGTTAACGAAAATTAACTTTCTTCATTTAGCACGAAAACATGCATTAATCTGACAAAATACACAATTTGAAGCATCATGTGTATAGTCTAAATTTGTGAACAAATTGTCTCGGTCTCAGTATTATTGCGACATATCGGAAGCTCTTTTTATTATGGTAATGCGGCCGTTGATCGCATTGAATCAGGATGGAGAAAAAAAATCCATGCAAATCAATCATTTTTGCCCTTGCAAATATACAAGAAAAAGAAAACCTACAGTTTCTTTTAGTAGATATAAGGAAATATTTCACTCAGGTTACGTATGGAGCATACGTTCGTTGTTTATCACAATACTACTGCAGTGTAATGTTTCCACCTTACTCGTAAAATATATCCTTATATCTATTCAAAACATGTCGATACTCTCTATGTATGAATGATTAACCAGATGTATTTATCAATGATTAAAGAATGACAAAAGAATTTAATGTATATTTTACTCAAAGGAATGATGATTTGGGGCCATGGCTCTATTAAGTTTTGCAAAATATTCTCTAGTCTTTTGATGTGTTGATAAAACATGATTTATGACACGATGACATTGTTTCATTGATATGACAAAGTATACATGCTAGAACGCGTAGGAACACATTCAATACGGGTCCTTGCTACGTTTTATTTGATATCATCATGATCTGGGACTATATGTCTCAATTCAGTACATTTGGAAACAATCGTACTTTTATAGTGTCATTACGTATTTAGATTCGTTCTTTTCATTTCTGAAAATAGCTCTTATTTATTTACATCCTAGTCTTATTTCACTCCATGGTTCACAAAATGATGTCTTCCTTTTTTTCCGGGGGAATGTTTGATTTTGTTTCAATTTGATATTAATGGCTCACTGAGTACAGTAACAACATCCATTTCTTTACACACCATAAAACAACAAATCAAAATTAAAAATGAACAAACATCAAAATAGATTTATAAGTACGTCAAATATTAATTTCTATCGTATTTTGACGCTCCGAAATTGAGTTATAAATGCCAACCCTTTTTGCTTTGTTGGAAGAAACGAGAATCTGGTTCTTAATTTCAAAGAAGTAAAGTTTTTGCTCTGTATGTGGCAATTACTGATCGACACCTACCTAACTTGGGGGTTTTGCGTTGCATGGTCCTTTTGGATAGTGCGACATAGATTCAGTTAAGCTATCAATGTAATATGGTTATATATATATATATATATATATATATATATATATAACATATATATATATATATATATATATATATATATATATATATATATATATACAATAATAAACTGACGAGAAGCTGTACAGAAGCCAGGTCGCAGAACACTTCTCCTCCCCTGGCCACACTTTCAGTGATATAACACTTATCGCAATTGCTAACAACCCCAACTGGAGTTCCGAAACCAGGAAGGAAAAGGAATCTTACTGAATACGCCGCCTTAGAACATTGAAACCAAGCGGTTTAAACCAAGAAGACTAGAAAAAGACAGCCATGCACAAGTGGAATTATCCTTTGCTGCCGACACATTTTCTTTTCAAAACTTTTCTAAATTTTCTTAGTAGCCTTCAGTTACTACTATAAGAATGAAATATCCAGGATATAATTTGCGCTTACATAAATGTACACAAAGTAATAGATGTCGCTATGGCTTATCGATTTCTAGGTTAATACAAATATTTTCCAGTATCCGCAACAAGTTGATATAGGCTGGTTGAGACATAATACATTTAAAGGTTTAATTCATGTAGAAACAGTCATGTAGAGTTTTGCAAACACAATGGTTTTTGTGTTTTGTTTGTTTGTTTTGTCTGTGTTTTGTATATGCCTTTGAAAAAGACTCATTAAGAGTCAAAAGCGCTCAGGCTAGTTAGATACTAGTTTTGCACTGTTCGTCGTCAGTTTATTGCATTTATCTCAATCAATCCCTGACACACGTGATCCCTTGCTGGATCCAGTGCGCTTGAAAGGACTGTTATTTGCCATATGATTTGTATTCTTTATGTATATATAACACAAAAATCAAAACATTGCTTACAATTGATCTAAAAACTATTTCAAGTGCAAAGTTTTGCCAAAGCAGTTATTCTGGAAATCTTCATGTAACGGAAATATGTCTGCATGCTGCAAGAGTTGTGATCCTTACTTGAAAGATTAATTGCTTTTAAAACCAAACATAGCGCGCGTGCTATGTAATTTACACACTTCTTAAGATAATCTTGTTAACATTTCAGTGTCCGCCATGTTGAACATGATCCAAATCAAGGTCATTTAAATAACTAGCAAGCGCTTCCCTGACAGTTGAAATATGACCTAAGAGTTTGTATCGATAATAAAACATATTTCTTATTGCAAACAAACCTACTTTTTGCAAAGAGACTGGTAGAACTCTGCACACTTTATGAGGAATTTAGTTTCGATTGGCTTGTTTTGTATCATTTATGTAAAAAATATGATCTTTAAATTTAATTATGATGACGGAACCAATTTATATATGAAAAAAAATATGCTATGTTGATATGAAATTATAGATAAATGATGTGCCAAATACTAATTTTGTCATCGTCAGTAAATGTTCATTATTATTATTATTATTATTATTATTATTATTATTATTATTATTATTATTTCTGACATGATTCCGATATTTTCAGCGTGAACCTTGCATAGATTTAATGTCAGTCGATATCTAGACTAACAAGATTGCTCACGGAATAAAACACACTAACCGAATTCCCTCCCCCATCTGCTCTTGACTGTATCATGTAAACATAGTCAAAGACAGAGCACGAACAAAGTTAAAGCAACATGGAATCTCTATACCTTGAATAAAATCGGATATTGTAGGAAACTTTTGAGATATGTTCTTGCTTCGAATTTATCAATGTGGTAAACCGAATTTTATGATTTGGTGCAAAAAGGTAAATGTTACAAGAATACAGGCAGTGCAACCATTGCTATAAAGACGAATGCACAAAAGTCAAGCCCATTAACATTATATCAGAATGCACCCTCATGTGGTTTACTTATCGCTGTAAAGTACATGTTTATGATATTGATAAAATAAAATCAGTACTATAAAAGATTGTATATGGCATGGGTCACGTGGACATTGATAAGCAATGTATATATTACTAAAAATAAAATTACGCTTAGCAGCATTGCTTGCATGAAACGATATTAAATTTGGTTCAAATGTGTTTCAGTATTGTTTTCGTGATTATCCTTTGAATTAAGAAAATGAAATGCTTAAGTCCTAGTATTATAATCAAATCTCTGACATATTTTTTGGAAGGTCTGTGTAAGTCTCTTAAAAATGTAGAATTCTTGTATGTGCTTTGTGGTTTTTACCGTATATTGTTCCGCGAGATTTAAAATGCTTTCAGAAAAGCACATGCGCTACCGAATACAATAGAGAAGTAGTAATCTGCATTTTTCACTCATTGATTACCAAAAAGTAATTTAATTGCGGTTCATTTTATATTTTTATCAATGCTATTTTGTTTAGTTCACAGCTTGCTTGTAAGTGACGACATTCGCTGTATTTACTAGCTTACATCTATTTTTCCATTTCGATTCTTGAAGTCTCTATAGCTGGCCTTCTCTTGAATATATTATGACGCGATGTCACGTGCCAAATCTGTTTAGGTACAACATATGAGATTTTGATTAGTGGACCCTGAAGTAAAAAGGAAAGCATATATTTTGCAGTGATTCAATTATTTTAACCCTCACAGATCTATACCGTCATCATATTTGGCTCCCTATGCTTAAATGACCAGCGATAACAGAAGCAGTAGAACTATTGGTATTTGACACCATGGAATAGTTTGGAACAGCATTACAGACGCTTATACTAAAGATTCTCCTTTCATATGAGCATCTTCATTGTGTACAATCCCATGTGTGAATTTGTAAAAAATAGACACGGCACACAGATACATATATCAGGCGGATTCATGACGCTTTCATGCCACGAGAGTTCATGAAAATTTGTATGAAATTAAAAGTGATGAATGGACATGTCATGAACAATTCCTGACACATCTGCCAGTCTCTTTTGAAAAGTTAGATAATTTGTATTCTCAGTTTGAAACTTGGCATCAAGTAATAATAATAATAATAATAATAAAGAGGACTTTGTATGGCGCCTAACTTTCAGAAGCTCTAAGCGCTTTACAACATCTGACAACACTTAAATAACATATATATAATGATATGATTACAAAAATAAAAACAAACACCATGAAATTAGAAAACAGAAAACATGCTGAAAATAATTAAGGTAAGGAATCATTATTAGGTCTTTAAGTAACTTGACAGAAACCCAACACAGCCAAAATACACCAGAATAGTCGATTCTTTTTGAGCAACCTACAAGGAATTTATTGATGCTGATTGAGTCGACTTTGAGCCATGTCATTGCAAAATGCTGTGTAAAGTTCCTGAAAACATACCAGATCAATACACAATAAAATCCGGTAAAGTAAATGCATTTAGAAAATGTCACCAAACCTCAATTATAAAACCCTACCGACTTTCAACCTTATAATAAGTAGATATGCAAAAAGCAGAAACGTTAAGGTATTGACCGGTTAGATACATCTTTGGTAATTACTTACCCCATGAAAGTATGAAGAACAGAAATTATATTCTTTGTTTGTGATCGATAATATAAACACAGAGTGTTATTGATTTTATGAGATAAAGATACCACGGTCATTAGACTTAACATTTAAAATTTACTTCATTAATTGAGTTTTTCACTACGTTTCTTACTATTTGGTTAGTAGCTATCAATTTTTCATTTAACATTAACGATTCAAATACAGTTTTAATATCTTGAATTCTCAAGAGCGCTGTTTACTTCAGAGACATATTCAAGGGGCTCCTTGTAAGTCAGAAATTACTCAATTCTTTTTTCGAGAATAACAATATTCCTAGTAATACAGTTTGAAAACTTTAGAGATTTTAGGGCCTATAGTTTTCATCTCTAAAATCAAGATAATGCAAAATGTCGATCTGATGAGAAAGTTTGAGAAATATAGAAATTGGGAATGGGTACAAATACATCCATAAAGGTTATCCGTTGTCTACACAAATTATCCGGCACAACTACTCTTGCATATCGCAGCAACAAAGAGAAGACAAGAAAACAAAGAAACATAAACCCCGACATTTTTGCGAATACCTCTTCTTTGTTTGGACTGTTCTAAACATATTTATTTACACTCTGAGCACTCCACTCTCTACCACAAATAAGTACTAATGAAAGTTGTGAAGTTTGCTTTGTTTTGCACATCCTTGTTTCATTTTCGAAATGGATTTTGGAAGCCAAAATGAAAACCCTTAAGCAATTGTGAAATTCATTTAACCGTTACAAGGCCTGAGGTGGACCCTGTAACAGCTGAAACAGGTACGATTGCAGTCAGTAGGGTGGCTCAAATTTCCATCTGGTGCAGGCCTTTGTATTCTCTACGTGATTCAACTACTGTGAGTTTGCTCATCGGAGGTCAGAGTGTGATTCGTTGATTTGGCAATTCCTGTATCTCTATTAGAGAATTCAAGATGAGCTCCGGAAGGGTAACTGAGCAGCTACTATGTATTTCCCCCAGCTTTCTGATGTTTTCGACTCCTTTTTGGCGTTGTCTCTCAGGTTCCTGGATATCTGGCCATTACATTGGATATATTATTTTTGTTGTTAAGACCGTTTGGAGGTCCTGTACGTGCAGCGCAGATTCTTCCGGGTCCCCATTATGACATTTATTCTCAGGTGACTTGCTTAGTCTAGAATATACTGGTCCGCTTATTGCTTTGTCTTTAGATGTACCTGAAAAAATCGTCCATTATCTGCCGCCTTGGTTTCCACGTTGGATGAAGTGGGTAGAATTTTACACTCTGCCGCTTCTTGAAATTAGACCCTCTATTTTCCCTGGGTTTTGGTTTTTGGTGATATTTCTGCTGCAGTAGGTGGGTGAGGGTTCTTTTGAATTCTTTATTTCTGGGTCCTTCTTGACACAGTGTTTTCTTTTTCCCATATCCTTCTTCACTTCCTTCCTTTCTCCTTTCATCTCTTGAGACGATGTATTTGGTACAGATGGCATTGCAGGTTGCTTCCTAGCATCCATGCTGGGGGTTTGATTGGTGGCGGTGGTGACTGTGTAGATTGTGTTGTTTCCTTCCGATATACCAGTGGACTTCTTCTTCTGGGTCCCCGCGGTTTCTAGCTTGTGTTCTATTATCTTCCATATTAGAAGAAGAGTGATCCTCTTCTTCTGGCCTCGTAAGCTCTATTCTGAGGCTAATGTAAGGCAGTTTGGAGGAAAATTGTGGTTTTCTTCTCCAGTTTCTTCTAATTTCTCTATCACGTGGTGCCATAACCTGTTCATATGCGCCATGTCTAGTTAAATTATTAATACATTTGTTCGTTTTCGTCTGAGATGTCTGGTGGACAATCGATGGCAAAACTGGTGAGAATTATAGACGCGAAGGAAAACATGCACTCACTGAACCATCAATTATGAAGGGGGGGGGGAGAGGACGATTTGGGCGAGTATCTTTCTCTTTATTTACAAATATCAAAACATTAAACATGAACGTATTTACAAGGTTGAAAACGTTGTGGAGTAAGACTAGACTACCAAAGATGGTTGAGAACAGTGTCATTTTGCCATTAATACACACAACGTATCTGTGCTAAAGAAAATGAATTTTGCAAATGTACCTTTCTATTTAGCAAGAATATCTAGAGAAATCATGCTAAAACAAGTCAGTAGGTGCAAACTCCGTTGATGAAAAAGTACACATAATATTGTCCACACACAATCGAATCTGATCCTTGTAATCTCATATTATTCAGTTGAGTGTTTACAGTATTTTGTCTCAGAAAGTCGACAATGTCTTTCAGAGGGGATAATCCGCAAGAATCAAAGTAGTATCTCCCACTGTGGTCGTTAGAGAATTAGGCGGCTACCCAATGGATTCCTGGACAATGACTGTTGTTTCTGCTGTTTCCAACGTCTTTAGGTTTTCGTTGAGGAAGTTCCTCTTTAGCACATACCACTGGTGTCAGAAGGTAATGAAGTTCCCAGATGTTTGTTATTTTCACCGGTAACGATGAGCCTTGGATTCACAATCCACTTTTTCTGTAAATGTTTGTCAACTAAGTCATTGAACTGGAAGTCTCGATACTCCCTTGCAAGAGAGCTTCGATGCGTTTCGTTTTCAAAGACGGGAGCGGAGGTAGGGAATGGTTGCACAAGCCTTAATTCCACACTTTAAAGTTTCTGGTCCATGCGTCTTGCAGATTAGCCTTCCAACTTTTTTCTTATTCATTCACGATCAAACATTTTGTATTGTTGTTCGGACTATAATGATTGATTTGACAACCATGACAATGTACTCCGCTTAGGTGTGTAATTCTTTCAGCAAAGTGACAAATTAAAGACAAAGTGCTGTGATTGTTTTGGCTTCATTGATTGGTCAATCTAAACGGCGTGTTGGATGGTAGGTGTTGTTTTTTGTGTTACATTTTCCCTTGTACTTATACCAATCCGCAATATTAAACCTATCAAAATTTTTAACATTTGCATTCGATGGAGTAACATCAATTCCCGTTTGAGGCCATGTAGACCCACTTCCGTTATCATTTGTGTTTTCATGCTCCTCGGTCATAAAGGTCAGTGCGAGGATCATTTATTGCGCAGTAACAAGTGATCGGTAGTGAGATAAAATGAATTAGTTACATAATCTACCTAGAAAAGATGATCTGCAAAACTATTTTGTTTCTATTCTTATTTTTCTTCATCTGCTTACAGTGGCAAATGTGATATAATAGCCGGTTCTGAATGGTTTTATAATGTTGGTACACTTTCATAAATGTCACTGAATTCTCTGCGCAGAAGAGGGTTTGTGTTTTACGGCACAAGGACCACACCACGTTTGATGCCCCTGGCTGATCCAGTTGCTGGATTCAAATCCACTTCATTTCAGTCGCGAGTCCTAACCAAAGACCCAAAGCGGCTCCTGCCTCTGTTAATTGCTCTTATGACATGTAGGAGTGCACATTTGGCCTATTCTACATCCCCAATCTAACTAGGGGTGTTCGCAGAAGAAATGGGAAATAGAGCAGATGGATTTAGAAATTAGCGCTTGATATTGATTAGTTTAGAGCTCAATCATAATGACATTGTTAAACCGCAGAGTGTCAACCTTTACAGAAACATGTTTCAGAAACAATATGACGGTACTAATTTGGTAAGGTAACACTTTGCTTTCCTGAAGATTCAGCATTTGTGATTTATATATATATGTGGTAAAGACATAGTCCGATAAATCAGACCCGTAAATCGGTGTTGATACTGATGTGCTATTTGTAGGTCTGATAACACCTATTCATGAAATCGAGGAAACATTTGCAGACAAGCTTGTCCGCAAAATAACGATGTATCAGACTAGTAAAGACCATACTCAAGTGATCATTGTCCGAACCAGGGATGTGTTTATAATCACATGCCAAAATCAGGAACGGTTGGAGGTTGGTGTCGTATCATTCTTTAAAATGTCTCTATATTTTATTGTGATTGCCAGGTTTGTTTTCATTGGCAAAATATTGCTGGACGCCCGATGGGTCGGACTCTAGTTCACAAAAATGTCCTTCTACACCTCATCGAAGGTCAAAGAGGGCTACAATTATTGTAAAAATGCTATAAAAATGAAGGTTGCATAGCCATGTTGTCTGCGTCAAATGCAATAAGGATGGATTTTCACCAGAATGAACTAACAGAGCGCTGAACCAAACTGAATTTAAGTCAGTATGGCGGATATACTATTCAATGAGCTTATTTC
The DNA here is from genome assembly GCA_016617855.1 of Megalonaias nervosa. NCBI lineage: Eukaryota > Metazoa > Mollusca > Bivalvia > Unionida > Unionidae > Megalonaias > Megalonaias nervosa. Next base: position 33,178 of record JAECUM010027258.1, on the reverse strand, counting down.
CTATTGTACTTTAAAAGGAGGGTCGAGATGAATTGACTATATATCGAAACAAATATAGATGGACGAGCAAACAGATAATAGGAGGAGGGAGGGAGGTACAGATACCTAAATACCTAGCTACTCGCCAACATACCGACCTAGAGACCTACCTATCTAACCACATACATACATAAATGAGTTTATTACTTTCGGAAGACTTAATTTATTGAGGTTATATTAGTACTACAGTAATAAATTCTTCTCAGTGCAGCAGTTTTAACAAACACTGAGAAAGGCATCCACTTTCCTGTGATTTAGTACTCTTTCTGTACCTAATTTGCAAAAACAGAACTAAGCATTCCCTGCTTAGAGCGATGCATACGTGGACTTCGTACAATAAATACTCCAGTTCTTAGCACATTTGTCTGTCCTAGAAACACTTGTCTGTCATGTTTTGGGTCAACTTTCTTTGAAGTTATTTATTGAAGATGAATTTGATGTATTTATTAATTGATTAAAATATTCAAGTTGACGGACTAACTAATAGTAACAATTTCTCGGTATGATCAGTGCACTTTAAAGCAATTAAAAACCCTGATGTAATTTGTGTATCAAAATTTGTATGTCAAATATTGCAAAAGCATGAACTAAAGTAGACTTTATTTGTTTGTAAGGTATTAAAAGGTATTTTATTTCGTTCATATGTTCTTTCTTTATATGAATATATTTTTGCATTTTAGGATGAAGGTCTAAATGGCTTTAAAACGGTATTGTATTGAATATTCAGACCGCAGGAATACGAAGTAAGTTGCATATACAACTGGCTATACACTAAGGTATGTGATTGTTTTAAAATGCATGGACTACATAAAATCACCTGCATTTTCAATTATTTTCATATACATTTATTATGGCAGGATCACAAAAAGTCGGTGGGCACTAATTTAAAGGGATGTAGTAATGGAAGCCTATGACTTTGACTGAAAACCTGCTTTATGCGCCATTGATGATGTCTCGTGTGTGTATAATTTCTTCCTTTTAAACTAATCCTATTGTTTGGTAGGTGTATGTTTATATATAGAATCCTACAAATAACTACGGTTATAAATTAGAGGTAAAACACACGACACTGGCTTCTATTGTATTTTTACTTCGCAATAAATGAATAAGGTTCAGTATAGTACATCTGATCAATAATATAAATTAATGGTTTTTCGGTGAATGACTTCATTTCTGTTCGGTGAAAAATTATGATTTGTTTCCGGCCTCTGACCGAATTTACATTTCTTGGATATTATCAACAGCAAATACCAATATACCAATCTATACTTCTCGGTATAACATTTTTTTTACAACGTTTCCATACTACCCCTAAGAAAGAAAATTAAAATTAATATGAAATACAGACATTAGCATATTTACTCATTGATGTCTCTGTTAACTAAACTATTAGATACTGTTTATCTGAACTATTTATAATATCTGTATACCCCTCTTTATACTGCTTGATGTATGGAAGTACACTGAGGCATCGAAAATAATATATAGAACATATGAGAGCGAATTTTTAAATGAAAAAGTGGTTGCAATATTGATTGAAAGGTCGTTAAGATATTAGTTGAAAAAGGTCGCTAATGTATTGGCTGAAAAGGTGAATTATGAGTTACTGCCTAAACTATTATCCATAACTGTACCAATACCTTCAGTTGCATTTATAAATGAAACAATACCTAATGTTGTATGTATAACTGAACTAATACCTAAGGTTGTAAGAAAGTTAGGAAAAGATTGGGACACGTTTTGTAGAAATCGATTCGATAGATTGTCATAACACCGTATAAGGTAGATTTAGTAGATATAGAACTTTCTTGATTAATAAAGAGACTCCCACGTATTTTAAGAGATTTGCAGAACGATAATATCTACTTGTTTACTTCTATATTACACAAGGCTTTGCTGGGATATTTAATAAATGAGAAATGGAGAATTATTGAGAAATATAGGAACACTTTACTCTTGGAAAAAGACGAAACACATGATTCCGTCAGCAATAAAATATATATCTAGTATTGGGGAAAAAACCCTGCTTTTCCCGGTAGATATGAGATTCTAGATACAAAAATATACAGCATGTTTATATGTCAATAACATTACTAGGCATTAATAAGCGGCTTGGTGCACATGTTTTAGACTCAACGGATTGTCAGGATAAAAGACTATCGTCTACATTGGCATATCAAATCTTGAGAATGTGGCATTATATGTTTGGAGTGAACACTTACAAATAATAAGAGGGAATAGAAGTTTTGCAATTACATAGATTATCAAGAACGGAATGCTGTATAAAGCTAGTTTCACAGAAAAACGGAGACGACTTATAAAATTACTAACTTACTCTTGTTTCAGTATGAAACTATACTAAATACTTATGCATTGTGGATTTTGAGTCGAAAGCACCTAGATAAACTGATAACAATTATATTACGAAAAATTGCTATTTGTATTTTGATCTGTAAGGAAGTTCCATAAGAGCATTGCTTAGCAGTCACAGATTTTATGAAACTAAAATCATTTAACATTAGAAAGGATAAGAATCTTACACCAGTATACAATATAAAACAGATATAACCATTAAATAAACTATTTACAAAATATTTAACTTAAAGGCAAAATGAATTAGAGCATAGATATGGCATACACCAGACGATATAGAAAATATAGATAAAGAAATAGACAAAAACTATTTATTTCAGCAGCTACTATAATTTAAAATTACAAAACCAGGATTTATAAATAAACTATGACCTATTAACTGTTAATCTCACAGAATTTATGGAGGATAGAAAAGCTATCCAGAACAATACATGTATATTGAATATTCCAGACTACATAAAGACAACATAATATAGACGGCTGGAAGAGTTACAAGAAGGATAATAAATAAACGTTAAAGGAATTTGTTCAATCAATAGCTCAGTAAAAGAAATGTATTTAAATGCTGGAAAGAAAACAATGCATTTCCTTTTGTTTTTGTTCTTTTTTATTTGTTTCGAGTTAGATATTACACTAGGATAATCAGATTTAAGTATGCAATTAAACATTAAAGCAGAGAACTCAAAATTAACCCGTCTAGAAAGAAGGAAAGAAAAGTATCAATTTCGCACCTTACTGAGTAAATTGCATTTTCACTAAGTTATACTTTGATCTCTTTTAGCTGTAGTGCATAGAAAAGATAACAACACATACGTATGTCTGTAATCTTGAAAATATTACGATGGTGTTTTTCTACATGGTCATACGTTTTGAATATTTTCTGAAACAATAGTTAAATTTACAATATAAAGCAGGGGCAATGTTCAATGGGGATTCATGACTTTAATGAAAGTATGCCAGAGTATTTTATCCAAACATTACCATTATGTTATTAGTATACAGAGTCCTACGTTCTGAATAGGTTATGAAACAATATTTTGGTTTCAAAACTACTTTACTTAATGAGTAGAAATATTTGTGAATTAAAGTATTGGAATAATTGTTTTGGGCAGAAATCCCGGTGACATTTGAAGAACCTATCGGTTTTGTTCAGGGTCAGCTTGTATGTATGTATGTATGTATGTACAGATAATATCAAATGACAGATCCACTTTTGTGCTGATGAAAATGCAATTTGCCGTGCAATAAACAACCAAAATGACAAAACAACAAGTTCACCGTGCAATTGGCAACGAAAATGATATTACAAGAATATTAGCCCCTTGCATTTATGGGAAAGTGTGTGGAAGCTTATATTTAAATGCTTTAAGTGACAGGTGCTACATTCATGGGAATGTCCATTGTACCACGCACATTTACAGTAAAACCGACATTCAATCCAGTCTGAAATATTAAAAACTATGTAGCAGACCTTAGAATATATTGGTCAGCAAAAATACTTTGATTTTGATCTGTAAGTCCAATTGAATTTCAACCTACATATAGAAATAATTCCAACGCAATCTTAAATTTTGGCTTCCAAATAAGAAATATTAGGTTAAAAAAAATACAGTTTGAACAGTTGCATATAGATCTCTAATATCACCTTGATATTTATCCAGTTTCTGTCGGTTAAACGTGTAGAACTATATTTCCAATATCCAGTTTCTGTCGGTTAAACGTGTAGAACTATATTTCCAAAATAAAACTTAAGAAGAATAAACTATTAGATTGGTAGGAAACGATTTTCTCTTTGAAAGTGTAATATGTTGTAAAATAATATTGAATTCAGAAATCCTGACCAAAAATACCACGAATTCATTAAGTTCCTTATTCATCAACATTCGAGTATATGCTGATACTTACATTCTTTCCAGTTGTTAAGTTCATATTCTCTTGATGGGTGATGGGATACTATTGTCTTCATCGATGGGGCCTAAAATTCGTGGCTTTGTAGAAACCACACAATTAAAACAGTTGGTTCTTGGTGAGAAACTGGATTCACAGTGCCTATATCTATATTAATTTATGAAAGTCATGACCAAAGGGACATACATATTCGTAAGATAATCTTGCATTGAAATAACAAGGAATGCAATTTGCACAGTAAGTATATGAACCTTCAAAAAGACAGCCTAGGAGTTAGTTGACTGGCCATATCTTATATTTATAGTGAAGGCTTTTTAAAATTGCATAGAATAGACCGCTTAGTTAATCAAAAGAGAAAATTCAAGAGATGGTTTTAGTTGTAGTAGAAATGTCAATAAAAGGACACATAACGGGAGAGAAGAAGTCGAGAAAGGGAGCGGATGCGAAACTACTCAATAATCAAGCATAGTGATAAAATGTCAAATTAAATAAAGCGGAGTATTCGTAGTTTTGACTAGAAATCATTTAATCAAATGTATATATCCTGTCAGAAAAAGGAATCCACTAAAGAGGTTCATAACGGAAGTTAACAAGAGTAGAGATATAAGCCTGTCTCAGACCTGCATGATATCTAATCATTGGATCTTCAAAGTTCTCAAGATGAAGACTGATTATGTTCAATGAGATGTCAAAGGCAACTGATAACCTTTCGAATTTGTAAATTATAACTACCTCTATTCAATAGCGTACGAGATAGAGCCATATCAGCACCTCGAAAGTTTGCAGTTTGCGTTTATATAAGTTACCGACAGAGTTCAAATTACAATAATATATATATATATATATATATATATATATATATATATATATATATATATATATATATATATATATATACGTATTAAGCTGACCTATGCAAACACATATCGCGTTTATAACAAGTAATATTCGACCACAAAATGGCCACTCGGATGAGGGTATCATCTGTCAGTCAACTATGGCATACCAGAACTTTCAATGTATCGCGAACCATTTCAATCACCAGCTAGGTGGGAATCATTAGATAATCGGATGGCCAGGCAAGAGCTAGCCCAACTGGGTTTAGAAAATATCGTGACCAGACAAGAGCCTGCGAAACTCACTGAACAAATATAAAGATATAACTATCGGGTAGCCAGAAAATAGCTTGCCAAACTGGGCTGAGCAAATAGGAAGCTATTACTATCGGGTGGCCAGATAATAATTTGCACAACTAGTTTTAGCAAATATGAAGATATCACTGTCGCGTAACCAGACAAGAGGATGCGAAACTGAGTTGAGCAAATATGAATATATAAGTGTCGGGAAGTCAAACAAGAGCCTGCCAAACTAGGTTAAACAAAAAAGAAGCTATCATTATCGGGTGGCCATACAAGAGCTTGCCCGACCGTTTCAAACAAATATGAAGAAATCTATATATCGGGTGGCCGGACAAGAGCTTGCCCAGCTTGGTTAATCAATAGAAAGATACCATTATAGGGTGGCCTGACAAGAGCTTGCCCAGCTGGTTTGAGCAAATAAGAAGATAGCAATGTTGGGTGGCTACACATGAGCTTGCCCAGCTGGGTAAGGCAAAAAGAAAGACATCACTATCGAGTGGCCACACAAGAACTTATCAAAAAATGGCTTGGCAGATAAGAAGATACCACTATCGAGTGGCCAGACATAAGCCTGCCCAACTGGGTTGAGGGAATATATATCACCATCGATTGTGAAGACAAGTTATGCAAATAGGAAGATATCACTATCCGGTGGTCAGACAAGAGCTTGCCCAACTGGAATGGGGAAATAGAAAGCTGTCACGATTAGTTGGCACGACAAGAGATTGCCCAACATGGTTAGACAAAATAAGATGCCACTGTAATGTATACAAATTTAGCCTTTTGTAACTTCGAAGTTTTGGGTCCAGTTTCATGAAATAATCATATTTAACGTATGAATTTTGTTTCAATAGCTGTTTTTATCAGAAATGAAAATCATTCATTTTACAGTAATATATTGATAATTGATAAGTGGAGCTTTCTCTCATTGAGGGCGAAGACGCATGTTGATTCATATATATGCAAAGTGGTCCTATATCCTTGAGTAAATGTGTGAAATGCACAATCGTCCACAAAAAATATTTTGTTCTCCCTCCCTCCCCCCCCCCCTCTCTCAAGTACATCAGTTAGCTTTGAAATATATAGCTGGACCATACCAGCTGAAACATATATTCATTTCAATTTTTCGTACGTAGTTCAATTATAGTTCAATTTCTATTATTTTGGAAATTCAGATGCTTTTACTCCTCTCTCTCTCTCTCAATCTCGGTTTCTTGATCTCGTTCTCTTGATCTCTTGACGGAATGGAGTAAACCTCCTTGGTATTTATCGAGTTTCTTTCTGTGTAAATAACAAAATGTTGTCATATTATTTTAATATGTATCCGTGGCTAACATACCGTTATCAAACACATGTCTGATCTTGCTGTTGATAAGACAATCGTTAACAAAGTAAAGACCAGTGTAACTTCATCAATTGTTGAAAATACATGGAATTTCCGAACAAATAGTTTTAAATAGGTAGGACTGTTGTTATAAAAATAACCTTGCAGGTTTATTGCTTGAATTGTCAGAAAAGAAAACAGCGATTTTACTGGAGAAAAAAAATATGTGTTTATCAGGAATAGAAACAAAGTTCTTGACTTAAAAATGCTAAAAAAATGTTGTTAAATGGCAAAGATGTATATGCAAATCTATGTTAATCAGTTGTGGGGAAAAATGAAGTGCACAATGTATTAACTAATCTTGCTTTAGTTCTTATGGTGACATAAGGAATTCTGCAGACGTTTTCTCTTCCGTTTCAATCCAATATACATGTTACATGTGAAACATACATTTACACGATAACGATAATAAGTTCTACCATTTCCTACCTCAGCGAAACCTGTAGCAGAGGCACTACTTCACCCTTCGATATGTTTTGCAAAGTTTATAGAGTTCTTCCTTCAGTGTTTTACAAAGTTAATAGAGTTCTTCCTTCAGCATGTTCTACAAAGTTATAGAGTTCTTCCTTCAATGTTTTACAAAGTTTATAGAGTTCGTCCTTCAGTATATTCTACAAAGTTTATAGAGTTCTTCCTTTCGTGATGTGGCTAGGCGTCCAGAGTTGGGTTCCAATACAGTTTCTCCAGTTTAATATGTCATCGACGTGGAACACTTAAATTCTTTGACTGCCATATATAAATAAGTATTAGGAACAAGGATAGTTGTTTAAATATAAAATAATGCATCAGAACGTTAAGACAGAAGATATTGTAAAGTTCTTTCACTTTAGTCGATCAAATGTACCGCAACGTGCGGAAACTTTTTCCCGAATTTAAAGAATGCAGCAAGAAGCTTTGATTATGAATTATGAATGGATACCAGGATTTGAAGAATGCAGCAAAAACTTTTGATTCAGAATTATTAATTGATACCAGGATTTGAAGAATGCAACAAGAAGCTTTGATTATGAATTATGAATGGATACATGACAGATACTGCTACGAGAAAATGCAACCCCTTGCATTCTGTATTTAAAAAAAAAAGTATTTCCGCGAAAGTTCTGAGTATGTAGCGTTGTTTTGTGTAATGTGGATTAAAATGATTACAGGAATGCCTTTTTGGCCAGCTTAAATGTTACACAGAATTATCACCAATGTCCTCGTCAATGTCATTCATTATGGCATTATATGAGGACAAATGGATATTTCTGAACGTCTGTGATATCAGATTTAAAGTTTGTTGTAGACGCGACCAAAATCTGAAGAAACCGGGAGCAAAAATGGTATCGAGTTCAAGATTTGCATTATGAACACAATGTATTAAGCATCTACTCTTTCATCTATCTATCTACCTCTCTATCTATATACACATTATTGGGGCCCCGAGTGGCCGAGTGGTCTAAAGCGCTGATCGTTACGGATCACTGCCATCTCACCTCTGTCTGCGTGAGTTCGAGTCCAGGCTCGGCTAACGTGGGTATGTGAGAAAGCCTGCCAGTAGCTTCTCGTGGGTCGGTGGTTTTTCCCGGGGTTTTCCAGGGTTCTTCCTCCACCATTAATACTGACCGCCATGTATAGCCTATCTTGTGCTGAAAAATGGCGTTAAACCCTATAACAACAACAACAACAACATATACACATTATTGATACAGAAATTGTGACATAATTTGGAGAATACCTAACTACACTGGTCTAAAAGCACCTTCTCGTACGATAGTAACGTGCCAAAAAGTAAATAAAAAACACGATAAAAAAAGATTATTTAAAATTTTTTTCTAGTTAAGTTTCTACCATTAGTTTTGGAAACATACTAATGTGTTGAATATTTAATATTGTCATCGTAATTTTTTTATGAGTAATATATCTTTTCAGAAACGATTACCCCCGACAATAAGGTGCACAAGTAAAACTTTCTCAGCTAACTTCCTTTCATTTGGAATATTAATGAGCAGTCTAACGCTTTCCCCGTTGTTTTTTTTTTTTTTTTTGGGGGGGGGGTGTTTAGAAAGTAATTGATTTTTTTAAAGTCACTTATGGTTGAATTTTAAAAAAAAAATGTTTTCATAGGTCATGCACTTTATCCAATGCAACGTTGTCTGTGGGTTGTTTGTGTTTGCAGGATGTATGGGCAATGAAGGTAATCAAGGAATATTTTATATTTCTTGCTATAAAATGAAAAGGAAATATTGAAACTTACTAAGAACCACAAGCGAGAAAAGAATTTATCACGAACTTAACAGTGTTGACCAGAGTACCAAATCCATAGAAAATATACCCTCTTTTGCTGGATGAGTATTATATATGTCAGTGGTTATATATAATGACAAAATATGTCAAAATGAAAGTGTTATAGAGTTATGCTTGGCACAAAGTTGAAGGAAAATAATCCAAATTCATTAGTATGCAGTACTTAACATTTATAGCTGTGAAGCATGTTTGGATCAAGAGAAAAATAATTAAGTTCTCCTGAGAAGAGATTAAAAATGTCAACCATACCTTTCAAAATTGAAATAATAATAAGATAAGAAGTAATGAAAACTTTGCGAAGAAAAGCATTGATTGTCTTTGTTGCACATTACTACAATGTCATTAAAGTTGCATAACACAACAATGTTTATATCCTATTCTTCCTCTACATAAAAAACGTTTGAAACTGGAAATTCTGAATCTCGAGGCAAAGAAAACGTGAAACAATTATGTATCCCTTCTCTAACCAAGTTGTCATTAGGGATATAGCTTTTTAACAGTTTCAATATAACTATCTTTTACAGAATTACACCCTTGTAATGTTTAAAAATCTGTTGAAAAATAGATTGCCTAAATAAGATTGATTATATATATATATATATATATATATATATATATATATATATATATATATATATATATATATATATATATATATATATATATTCGTCCGCTCGAGTTAAAATGGAATATGTACCCCTCCTCTATAGTTAAAATGGATTTGTACCCTTCCTCTAGAGCTAAAATGGATTTATACCCATTCTCTGAGTTAAAATGGATATATTACCCTCCTCTCGATTTCAAATTAATGTCTTCATAATAAGTGCAAAATGTTTCGAAATAAAGCTTAGCAGTTTTCACGGAGCATTAATTATCACGAGTCGTTTTGTGCACTTTCTGAACGACACAAGACGCGTAGGGTCGAAGTGGGGTGAAATAGTTAAACAAACCAAGATACAAACATAAAATCATTCAAAAAGCACCTCGCATTGTTTAATCAAAACATGAAAGGATTTAAAGATCACCGAGTAATATCAAAAGTTCATGGCTGGTTAACTAAATAAAGTGGTCTATAAAGAAAGCTGAATAAATGTTTAGTTTACCTTAGACCTCATCCACAAAGTGAATACTATACTTAGAGGTAGCAACATCTTTATAAAATAATGCACCGATTGTTGGAAATTATTTATCTGTACTCATGATGAAAACCATATTTAAATTCTTTAAACTATGGCGCACATTATATTTACTTGTATTGTATTTTATAATATGGGCTGGTGGCCTAAATTAGTGAATAAAGTATTATTATTATTATTATTATTATTATAAGAACTCATCATACTATGTCCCTATATCGCCTGGTGAGTTAATATTTTCATATATGTAATTATAATGGAAGAGCTATATTTCTGTTTCTATTATTATTATTATTGATGTTGTTGTTGCTGCCATTATTATTATTACCAGTAATATTAATAGTATTTTATTGCAAAATGAGTTCCTAAAATTTATTCGTAAAGTCGCCTGTTTTAGGGTCAAAAGATTTACACCAGGTTTACATTTTTATTGTCCTATTAGGACGAATGTCCTAGAAAAAAAAATAAACAAAACAGGAAATGAAACATAAGTAAGGAAAGAAACTTCAACCCACATAAAAACAGAAACAATGACGTAGGCTTTTATATGTTCCTAGTCAAAGAATCCGCTGATATGGCATGGAACTACTATTCTTATCTTAACGTGTGCCTTATCATGTCATTAAAACTGAAACTAAAAGTTGGGTAAATTAAATTAACAATTAGGAGACCTGAAACGCGTTGAACTATTCTCCAACTCTCACCTAAAAACTGACCAGGTTAGCATGGCAACGACTGACTATATGCATAGTTAAGCTATTAAGGCATTGGCATCGAATAAAGTGAAAAGGTGTAAACTTATATATATATATATATATATATATATATATATATATATATATATATATATATATATATATATATATATATAAGCAACGGCGCAGTTATAAACGTTTCCCAACGTACGTGTGTGTGTGTGTGATTAGCAAATTTGGTGGTGTTGGAAATGCATCGAAATGCAAAAACTGTTCTACAGCCCCAGGAGACCAAATATTAATATACATTTGGTGACTATACCTCCTTATATTTTTGTCTGTGAAAATCAAGTATTGCAGAGTAGATCTTAGCCCTTGCAATTAAACTCTCATTCTGGAAACAACGGATAACGGGAATAAAGATAGTGGATGTAGTGCCGCCTTTGCAGTGTGTTTTTAAATAGCTCATATAAAATTAAAATTTGTCGGAATCTATAAAATGAAATTAAGCATGCTTATTTGTTGTTGTTGTTGTTGTTGTTGTTGTAGGGTTTAACGCCATTTTTCAGCACAAGATAGGCTATACATGGCGGCCAGTATAAGTGGTGGAGGAAGAACCCTGGAAAACCCCGGGAAGAACCACCGACCCAGGAGAAGCTACTGGCAGGCTTTCTCACGTGCCCACGTTAGCGGAGCCTGAGACTCGAACTCACGCAGACAGAGGTGAGATGGCAGTGATCCGTAACAGTGAGCGCTTTAGACCACTCGGCCACTCGGGGCCCCTGTTTATTTGTTTGGTTGTATATCAAATGTGATGATATATATCAAGAAATAGTATATCTATTTGGAATAAGTTTTTGTTTTCATTTTTAAAATGGCTACAATCATAGGTGTGTCTTGAACTCCTTGGTTGATGCCAAAACATAAAAACTGACCCATTTATAACATTGTAAAAATAATAATCTGATTTTGTTATCAAATATTTCCTCATTAGATTGTATGAAATATTATATTTAGTAACTTAATTCAGGATGCAAATTTAGCGCCTTTTGTCGCTTTCTAAATTGTTGACAAATATCAGCATGATGTACAATATAATACAATATAATTTATGTGGTATTTCTTTTTTTCCCTCTTAAATAAAGCATAATTATGTCGTATTGGATAAACTGTTATTATTATTATTATTATTATTATTATTATTATTATTATTTGTTTGTTTCACTAGTAGTAGTAGCATCAGCAGTAACAACAACAAGAAAAACAATACCGACGTTGCTAATATAATTATCATTTTTCGTTAATTTCCCTCAAGCATTTGATTTGCCTTTTAACTTTATTGTTTATCGAATACCGACATATTCATTCACTATAAATTGTTTGAAATTTAATGTAAACCAATTATTTTGTTAATATTTAAGAAATGATGCTTTTCCAGCAAAAATAGTCTTCAGCATTACTCAAATTCTTTCAAAGGTACATTTGGAGAAGAAAAAAAAATTGTCTTTAAAAAAAACTTTGAGGTATTTTCACATTAGGATATGTATGTATCAACCTCTTCATCATCACCACCACCATCTCCACACGTATCTTATTATCATTGTATGATTGCATTTATTAAGTAACTAATTATTGAATGAAACTACCTTTTACTTTATTGTCAATATATTTTGCGATACAAATATTTCATTTTCTAGACGATGTAGAAGTACTATTAACAACGCCCACGCAAAGTAAAGGGCTGAATAACGGTATTGATTTTCCTGGTAAAATGTCGTTCAATTAGGTCGCCTGCATCTGGAAAGTTGTATAGAATTCAGCTTTTAGATTCAGTTTTGTTAGATAATAAATTTTAAAGTCTTTTATATATCTGAGGCATTTATTTAGTTCACCCGATTTAGCAATGAAAAGTTGGAACCTAACTGACATAAGCAAACTTTCATATGCCTCTCACATAATATATGCAAAATGGGTGTGTTGAATAGGCAACGAGGTTACTTCGCATTGCTGAGTGATTTACACCTTTTATTTAACATCGAAAGGCATTGACTTCGGAATCAGGAAGATGCTATAACGCTACACAATATACCAGAAATACATTCTGATGTAATAAACATATTTCTCACAGGTACATTCCAGTTTTCGTCAATGCAGCCTCTGATTCTATTTCCTACAACTGTGTGTTCGCTAATGAAGTTTATGTAGGCCGTAAAACCAGTGCACAATTCAGCAATCGAAACATGCCTAGCAAAGATAACCTAAAAAGACGAGAAGAAAAAATCAGGATTGACTGACCTTAGTTTTGGATTATCATATTGTGGATGAGCTGCTTCTGCCATTCCGTTTCGGTTGGTGCAGCATCTGCTGGTGGGATTATTTTCCAATGTGCATACTCCTCCAAGTCTGCTTCAGCAGCTATGACTGCTGCAACACCTGTCCATTTATTACCGCATCAAAAGACGAACCAGCCAGTCAACAGTTTTAAATTATCTCAGATTTTTCGGTATTTGAAAGTCTTGATAGCGGTGGTGTTATATAGCTTGTGAAATCTCCGCCATGGTTAGGTCACATGATCATCAAGTTCTCTCTACGTTTTGATAGCTCTTTATCTGAGTGCAAGGATCATATCATCCAAATGGCATGTCGTCGTGTTCTGTCATTGAGTTCTGAAACTCTACAATATGCAAGTGACGTAGTGAGTGTTGGGCAAGGATGTATGCTAGATATTAATCTGAAGTACTGTCACATGGGAGATTGTGTATAATTATTTAACTGGTATCTCGCTCTTAATATGACAAATGTTCCGTCAGATAACTTTAGGAGATTGTGGACATTTGGATAAATGAAACTGTTCATCAGTGGCAGGTGATATTTTATAATATTCCTAAACATATACCATACTCTTATTCACTTAAATAATAGAGGATGAATGATATAAAATTATAAATTTAAGCATCCTTTAATTGGTCTTGTCTATTTGCGATCAAACTTCGTACAAATACTATACCTTTATTACTACTTCTATAGCCTATAAATTTATTGTATGCCACTTGATAGTGCGTTCAAATTATTTTTGTAGTAAACCATGCAAGGAAAGATTCATTTTCCATGCTTCATACTGTTCAGGTTTACGTGATGTTTGACTGAAATGTCATTATACTTTGATGTTAAAGCTAAACGTTGTTGCTGTTATGTTTGGTTTCAAGCTTTTTCACAGCGCAAGATAGGCTACACTTTGCAGCCAGTACAACCTGGTGGTTGGGAAAAAAGAGCCACCGGTCCACGTGAAGCTACCGGCAAGTAAGCTTTCTCACACACCCATGTTTGCCGAGCCCGAGACTCGAATCCACGCGGACAGATGTGAGATGGCTGTGATTGGTCAACGCTTTGGACCACTCGGCCACCACGTGTCCCTAAAGCTGAATGTTCAACATAGTCTTGCAGTCTTTATTATGGTATTTCAACCCTCTTCAAGTTTTTGTTATGTTTTGGTTGAGACCTTTAACACAGATGATTACATATAGACATTTTTAGATCTAATAATCTCTACTGTATTAATTTAGGCTTGATAAAATTTGTACTTTAATTTATATTGCTTTGGTTCTTTTATTTATTTATTTATTGTTGTAAATCGGGTTAGAATACAGATATTTGCTAAAAAACATTTTTCAGCGGAGTCTCAAGATAGTGCGCGGGCCAGAACATTTGGATTTAATTTGCGATTACTGGAAGTTTTCAAAGGTTGTAAAGAAGACAATGATTTACATGGGACCCAGTGAGTTTTTGAGTGATGGCGAATAATCTTCTTAATGATGTTTGAGCTATGAAGGTTGAAATATGTAAATATGTCTATACATCTACATCCATTAAATACATAATATGTGTGGGTGTTTGTGGGTGGGTGTCTTTACACATTAGCATCTTGATGTTTATCTGATTTATGTCAGTATTCAATATTTTAAAAATTTTCTATTTCTACCGGTATTCATTTATGTAAATGTTCCAGATTATCTCTCAGATTCTTTGCTACGTCTTTGTGTTATTTTGCTAACATGTTTCTTCCCCTGACAACGAACTTGATTAAGTCCAAACGCTGGAAATCAGTTTTTTTAACTTTGACTCCTTTTGATAGGCTTCAAACCATGTATGTGGTTTGTGCTGTATTTTTCACATCTTGGAAATCCATTTGGATTGTTTTCTAGCGTCCAAAAATACAAGGGGTGGTTTTATGTGCTTCTTCTTACTTCAACGATTATGTTTTAACAAATCTGAAATAAAATGTTTTAACACTCTAGCTTGCATTTCAAGGAAAATAAAGTGGGGAATATAAATAATAAGTAAAATCATCATAATCTGTTTCACGGCGAATTAAGAGTCAAAGTTTCGTCGCATGAGGCGGTGACACCTTTTAAGAAGTAATATTGTTTCTGGTGACGCCACACACACACACACACACACACACACACACACACACACACACACACACACACATATATATATATATATATATATATATATATATATATATATATATATATATATATATATATATATAAAGAATACAAATCATATGGCAAATAACAGTCCTTTCATGTGCACTGGTTCCAGCAAGGGATCACGTGTGTCAGGGATTGATTAAGATAAATGCAATAAACTGACAACGAACATTGCAAAACAAGTATCTAACTAGCCTGGGCGCTTTCGACTCTTAATGAGTCTTTTTCGAAGGTATATACAAACAATAGACAAGACAAACAAATAAAACAGAAATCGTTGTGCTTCCAAAACTTTACATAGCCGTTTCTACAAGAATTAAACCTTTAAATTTATTGTGTCTCAACTTGGTCACTTCAACTTGTTACGGATAATGGAAAATATTTGTATTGACCTAGAAATCGATAAGCCATAACGACCTCTGTTATTTTATGTACATTTATGTATGCGCAAATTATATCCCGGATATTTCATTGTTATAGTGGTAATTGTAGGCTATTAAGCAAATTTAGAGAATTATTTAGAAGAAAATGTGTCGGCTGCTAAAGATAATTTTATTTGTGCATGGCTGTCTTTTTTTAGTCTTCTTGGTTTAAACCGCTTGGTTTCAATGTTCTAAGGGGGCGTATCCAGTAAGTTTCCTTTTCTAATTGGACCCCACCAAAAAGTTATATTCCAAATCTAGAAGCCTTTATCAACTCAGTTGAAAACGACACTTCCAGACACATCAACCATACTAACAGATACTCTAATTTGACAAAAGAAGAAACAGATGCCCTACACTCACTGAAAAGCAGAACAGACATCATAATTAAGCCTGCAGATAAGGGTTCCGCTGTTGTCGTTATGAACAGGGAAGACTACATTAGTGAAGCAAGTAGACAACTAAGTGACGCACTGTTCTACCAAAAACTAGACCATGATCCAACACTGGAATGTGCAAAAACCATCACTAATATTATTGACGAGGCGTACCAAATCGGGCACATAGACCAGCAAACGAGAAACTACTAAAGCCCAGAAAACTCAAGGGCAGGTAGATTTTATCTTCTACCTAAAATCCACAAACAAGGAAACTCGGGCAGACCTATAATCTCTGGTAACGGGCATCCCACAGAAAGGATATCAGAATATTTGGATATTTTTATGAGACCACATGTCCACAAATTACCATCATATTTCAGGACACGACAGATTATCTCATAAAAAGCAAAGCAAGTGAACCATTACTGCCAGATACATTACTTGTTTCCTTAGACGTCACATCTTTGTATACTAACATACCGCACAAAGAAGGGACACAGGCGTGTAGAGAAGCATGAGAAACAAGAACTGTAGACAATCCACCCACACACTTCCTAGTCCAACTCCTGGAGATTGTCCTAAAACTTAATAACTTTGAATTTAATGAAGAAAACTACCTCCAAATCAATGGAATCGCAATGGGTACAAAAATGGTCCCTTCGTATGCTAATATTTTTATGGGAAAACTGGAGGGTCAACTGTTAGCATCGGTTGAACTTACACCATACCAGTGGGTACGCTTTATCGATGATATAGAAAGGAAGTGGCAACATGGAAGAGAAAGCCTGGACGGTTTCATATCAAAGGCAAACAACTTCCATCCTTCAATACAATTAATGGCAGAAGTCTCCAACTCAAACCACGTTTTCCTGGACACAACAACCAGACTGGTAGAAAACAATCTCCATACAGACGTCTACTCGAGACCAACCGACAAACACCAGTATCTCCTCCCAACCAGCTGTCATCCAAAACACTGCATTAGGAACATTCCATATAGCCAGGCACTGAGAATACGCAGAATTTGCTCCGACAATGAAACATTCCTAAAACAGTCTGAAGAGCTATCTAAACATTTAATTTGCCGAGACTACGACAAAGACCTGACTGCGGAGACAACCCAAAGGGCTAAACAAACAAACCGCGATGACCTACTAAACTATGGAAAGAAGAAAAAGACTGATAGGATACCATTTATCCTGATCTATCATCCAGACAACCCCAAAGTAAGTAAAATCATCGCGAAACACTGGCCCATCGTGGAATCGTCGGACGCACTAAAGTTAATCCTTCCGAACAAACCTGTACTAGCCTACCGGAGACCAAAAAACCTCAAGGACATCCTAGTCAGGGCGAAGCTAACGCCAATCACTAATTAAGACCAACATAGTGAATCTGGCCCCTGTCGCGTTAAAAGATGCAAAACCTGTGAACATATGATAGAGATCAGGACATTTTCTAGCACAGTGACTAGAGAAAACCTAAACATACATGGTCCAAACAAAACGTGCAAAACAGAATGTAATTTACCTCATCACGTGTAAGATCTGTAGCCTTCAGTATGTCGGAGAAACTGAAAAGCTACACAAAAGGATCAACATTCGTAGATCTGATTGGATGACAAAGAAGCTGTACAGAAGCCCGGTCGCAGAACACTTCTTCTCCCCTGGCCACACTTTCAGTGATATAACACTTATTGCAATTGCTCACAACCCTAACTGGAGTTCCGAAACCAGGAAAGAAAAGGAAACGTACTGGATACGCCCCCTTAGAACATTGAAACCAAGCGGTTTAAACCAAGAAGACTAGAAAAAGATAGCCATGCACAAATAAAATTATCTTTTGCAGCCGACACATTTTCTTCTAGATAATTCTCTAAATTTGCTTAATAGCCTACAATTACTACTATAAGAATGAAATATCCGGGATATAGTTTCCGCTTACATAAATGTACATAAAATAACAGAGGTCGTTATGGCTCATCGATTTCTAGGTCAATACAAATATTTTCCAGTATCCGCAACAAGCTGAAATAAACTAGTTGAAACACAATAAATTTAAAGGTTTAATTCATGTAGAAACAGCCATGTAAAGTTTTGCAAACACAACGGTTTTTCTCTTTTATTTGTTTGTCTTGTCTATGTTTTGTATATACCTTTGAAAAAGACTCATTAAGAGTCGAAAGCGCTCAGGCTAGTTAGATATTAGTTTTGCACTGTTCGTTGTCAGTTTATTGCACATATATATATATATATATATATATATATATATATATATATATATATATATATATATATATATATATATATATATATATCTTCTAAGACTTGATATTGTGATGCAATATATTTGTTTTTCTTGTCATTGCAACAAAAGTGAGCTAGTGTTTATCATCCATTTTTATTTTAGCTTAATGCCGTTATGCTATAACCGCCCTCAAAAGTTGCCTATGTGCTTCATTCAATAGTCATGTCATCCCCAACCCCAAAAATTCATGGTTAGGAGATAGAACCGATTGAAGGATATTTTTTGCTAACTGCACAGCTTGGCACTCTTTGCCGTGATGTTACATATCCCATAATTATCTGGCATGATCTTGCATATCTCATAATAATAAACAGCCGTAGTATTCAAATTGTCCTTTTTTTAGCGGGCAACCTTTCGAAGTTTTGGCATCCATTGCTCATATTATTCATAATTCTCTGGCATTGTTTTTTCTAAAAATCATTTTATCATTATTGCTTTCAAATGTGTTGAATTGAATACAGAACACACTTTCACCGTCTGACGTGGTCAAAACTAAAGGTATTCGTAGATCATACCCATATTCATCATAATTTCAATTGAAAATGGATTGATGTGTATCGATAATTAACATTCTAAGAATTGTTGAGATGATTCTCGATATGATATAATAATATCATCTACTTTTCAAGTTTCACTCCCACCCCCACCCACAGCATCTGAAAAAGAATGCAGTATGATTGGATTAAAGAAAGATAATGTTTTGAATGAGAAACCTGCACGCTCATGTCATTAGGACTTAACGCCCATAGTTAACATGAAATAATTTAACATGTTCGCAAAATAACATAATATGGTAGGGTTTGTCACTCAAAATTAGGCACATAAAAATAAGATAATGAGTGTAAATATACTTCCAGAAATGCACAAATCAAGTCAAAATTTCATGTCAGCTAATGGTACAGAGTCTGAGAAAAAAGAAAACTGTCGTTCCCACGACATAGCTATATCGTCCTACGACAGAGGAAAAAAACATGTCATTCGCACGAAAGCTATTAGGTCTCTAAAACTGAAAAAACGTATCGTTTTCAGGGCGTGGTTATGTCGTTCCTACAAGATCGTGTCTGTCGTCGAAACAACGTGTTTTTATTTTTCATTCCTACGCGAAATCTCTGTCATGACCATAAGAAATTATGTCGCTCCCTTGTCATGGCTATGCTGTTCCTTCGAAATTATTATTATTGTTAGTAGTAGTAGTAGTAGTAGTAGTAGTAATATAGGTTACTTGTACCTCTTACATATCTCCACATTATACTCACAGGAACAATACATCATCGTTCGAAAGAATCACATGGCAATGCAGTGGACTCGATACAGCTTTACCGTAGAACAAAATGAATTTATTGTGGAAACGACAAAACTTTCTGTTAAAAAATTCTTGTTTTCTCGTTGGCACACATAAATAATCTGGTTGGAACGACTTAGTTTTCACGTGCAAGCGACCTAGCTTTATTATAGAAGGGATTTTATCTTTAATTTTGTCACATGAAAAAAAACAAAAAAAACATAGCTAAACCGTGGGAACGACTTTATTATTTTTTTTTTTTTTTTTTTTTTTTTTGTCCTGTCCTGAACAAGCCCTCATTGTTAGGGTTTTATTCATCATGCCATGACTTAATGCAATTATTGGTAACTGCCTACTCCTGGGGTACTAACATTAACTGTTTGTTTAAATGGTACATGTCTGTGAGTGTGCACATACGTAATCTTGTTGAAATTATTAGCGTTGTAAATGTATAAAAATACATTGAGAGGTTTAGGAGATAGATTGATATTTAGCCTTATTACACAAAATTGAATTTCACAATGTTTCTAAAATATACGGCAGTGCAATGTATTTGCATGCGGTTTACAAAGAGAATGGTGTCACATGGCATACTCTCTGTTGCGGTAATGTACGTCTTTGAACATTATAAGTGACAGTCTTTCAGCTCATGAACGCCTGGACCCGGAATTTAGTAAATATAGTTTCGGGGTTTGTTTGTTTGTTTGTTTGTTGTTTATTGTTGTTGGGGTTGGGGGTCAATTCCTAATGCTTATAATTTTAAATTTAACTTTTTACCTCCACGTTTCACGTCAATTTTGATATAGGAATTCAATGAAAATGAGACGGAGAAGGAAGGGGAGATCACTAGAGTTCCATAATCTGTATATTTTCCATCCACTCGCAATTAAGTGATAAATTTACTCGATTATGATTTTCTTCTGCATCTTGACATTTTTTGTTGATTTTTTTCTTCTTTATTTTGGAGGCGGATGTGGTCGTGGTGGTGAGGATAGTGACGACATGCTTTCTCTTTTATATTTTCCGATTTTCGGAAAGAATTTTGTCAGTAATTATCTTTAATTGGATTTATCCAATACTCACAAAATTACATTTAAGACTTATTACACATCTGTTAAACACGATGGAGTATCCTGAGGCCTTGCTTGACACATTACTGATTTTACCGGTGAAAATCATTGTCACCCTCTTGATAAAACTTTATTTAAGTGTCTGGCAAATTTTATGATGTGTTACAAACCGAACTGCGCTTTGTAGTCGGGAAATAGACTAATGTTTTGCATAGAGTTTCATAAAATATGCATTAACATTTAGAACTTGACAGATGCGAATAAGAAGCTGTTTCTAGTTTGAAAAAGCAAAAATGTACAGGATAGCCAATGAATATTTTGGGAGCCTGATAGTTATCTGTGTTAGTTTTAATGCCATATAATATACTCACCATAATACACTCACCTGTACGCATTTGTGCGTGTCGGCTTGTTGATACTACCTCTACAATGAGGAATTTTACTGACTAAGGCAGCTAACCAACATAATACGGTACACGTCTGTACTTCGTAGGATTCATTCATCATGGAAAATTATGTATTTTGTCCACATTTTCATACGTAAGTAAGAGCATTTTAACTTTATTTCTTTCAATATCTTTATAGGAATAGAATGGTTTATAAAGTTTAGCCTGCAATTGTCAAATCTTCCATGATTTTTTAAACTGATATGCAATGCACTTTGCTTGTTTATTCATTTGCAATCAACTCATGGGCTATGAAACTTCATTCCGTTGTTATCGAAATCGTTACTGTCGGCTGAAGATGTTCGTGTTGCCTGGGTAAGAGATGGTCATACGAGTGAAACGCTTACAGCTACATAAAAAAATAGTATAATCACTCTTTTATTAAGTTATCAATTCTGATCCGGCTAATATTTTACAATGTGCAATGGTTTGACCTGATTTGTTATACCTGCAAAAAATGGTTTTTATTCATTCTCGTCAATATTGTGATTTCTTGCATTAATTCAGATTAATTTCTGACAATGTTAACGTTCCTGAACTTACTGTGCAAAGAAATATATATTTTTTCTAGAACAAACACCCGCAAATGTCGTTCTTATTAAGTGTTACATCCAGATAACCAGTCTACCTAACTAACTACCTACCTAATTACACAGATACATACATAGATACATACATACATGTGACATATGCCACCTGCAGACTTTCTGTGAATTCATTGATTCTGGAAGTAGTCAGTTTTCGAGGATGGAAATATTTTATTTTTCGCGGGGAAAAATATCGTGGATGTGCCTGTTGTGTCTGAAGTCTTTAAAGATAGAAAGCGTTTAGTTTGATCATCGATGGGCAATTACGTATGTTGTATTTAATGGTGGAAAATTTTTCTTTTCTGGTTTTGAAACTTTTAGTTCCAACTTTTAAAATCAACTAAATATTAGTTCTCCACGGAAAAGAAAGATTTTACAGGAATTCAGTTATCAAGACTCAAACTGAAACAAAGCAGGAATTATATTATAGCTTGAACATGAATTAACTTCACAGACATAGGGTATCGCCATAGCATGTAATACAAAATTATAAAATACAACAGATCCAATCTCGTTAGTCAATTAGCAGCTTAAAATTAAATTGATTAAGACTTGTGAAAATTCATTTAACTAAGTTGCTTTACAATTTATGTCACATGCAGGATGACATGCAGGTAGAACATTAATTAACTGAATTTTTCAACACTGAAACGTAAAGAATAATTACTGTTTAACATTATGGCAAAAAAAAAAGAAATGATATCTCTGTGTACGTAATTTAATTAAGCAAGAAGTGGACGTCAAAATAATTAAAATTTAAGCCTTTTGGTTATGCTTATTTTATGTATGTATGTATGTGTGTGTGTGTGTGTGTGTGTGTGTGTGTGTGTGTGTGTGTGTGTGTGCGTTAAGGTATATAGTTATATATTCTTCCTTATATTGCTATTGCTACTGTTTTCAATTCAGATATGTAGCTAGCTATTTGGCCAGTTAAACCTTGAATGAAAGCGTTACTGAGTAAGATTGTATATTTCTAAATATTTCAATTAATATAAATATTTCAGTTAATATAAATAGTTCAGTTAATATCAATATTACAATTAATATAAATTATATTTAATATTTTAAAGAGAATTTATTTTGTTGGCTCATTCAGTGTTTTATTTATCCTGAGTCTTATGCTGTAACTTATCATTGTTTTGGCATACAGTTTTAATTGTTTTTGTTTATTTGTGCTATGTGGTTTCTTGTTCCAGCACAGTTTTAATTTGTTTTTGTATATTTGTACTGTGTGTGTTCTTCCCATATGCGTTGTTGTATTTATCTTTGTATTGATTTGGAGTCTTCAGATGCTAGGAAATAGATCCCAAATACATTGATTAAACGGTATTTCGAAAATGGATAAAATATACTTTTAGACAAATTTACAAAAAGCCCCAATGAGAAAATATATTTTATTAATCGACTGTGTTTTTACAACTATTTTATCTTAGATTTTGCATGTCAAACTGTATTTCTTTGGGGAGATGAAATGTTGTAATAGATGAACACTCAGTGTAGTAAATCTGCAATTAAAAGCAAATGTAATGTATATGAGCATTGGCTTAATAATGAAGAAATGTGCAAAAATATGCAGTATTGGTTTCCATAATGGTTACTACGTTATGACGATTTGTTTCCTAAATTTTAAAGAAATATACACCCTCGTATGTTGCAGAAATAAGGTAGCGTAGATACGTTCATCGACATAATGACAAATATTATTTTTTTTTATGATTACGCTAGCATTGGTTTTCGATATTGCTTTACAAGGGGACAGAAAATCAAACCATACTTTTGTGCTCGCTTATAAGTCGGATTCAACTGCACCGGCAGATCTGGGTCTGTACAAGTTTGTTTGGAGTAATCAGTAGAATAAACAATATATACACTGATCTGGGTCAACATTGTTTGTATTTAGATTCGACTTTGAAGCGAATATAGACGGTTGCAAACCAAGAAGATAGTGCTAGTTTTTATCTAGTTCTCTTAAATATATTTTAATGGTGTCGGCAAGAAAAACGTGTAAAATCTACCGTTAACATTACCAGGAGTAGGATGGTCAGATAGTTTTAGTTGTTATTCATTATTGCTGATTACTGTAATAGTAGATAATTTGTTGTGGGTTTAACGCCATTTTCAGCACCTGACAGGCTACATGGCGGCCCATATAATTGGTGGAGGAAGAACCCAGGAAAAATCCCGGTTAGAACCACTAACCCACGGGAAGCGCCTGGCAAACTTTCTCACATACCCATTTGGGCAAGCCCGAGACTCGAACCCACGCGGACAGAAGTGAAACGGCAGAGGTCGGTAAAGGCGAAAGCTGTAGATCACTCGGCCACCCGGGGACCGCGGTAATAGTAGATATTAACAGTGAATAAATTTCTGTGTTTCTTTCTAAGCTAAGATATTCTGTTCCATTATATGAAGTTCAGTTCGAAGCAAAAAAAGTTAAGCCAAAGTTGACGCTAAAGAAAGATTTTTTTTTTCTTCTGTTTTTAAATAGCATATGTATATGCCCATCATGCCCATCATGGTATGCACTCAAAATTAAATGGTAATAATTACATAATAATAATTTTCGATTTGATACCCACAGGAACAAAATGGATCATGAATTACCTTAATTCGAAAGAGATCATATTTTGAATGCTACACTGATGTCTCCGTCGAGCTAATAAAACAGCAACTAACCGGTTGTCGCAAGCCTTGTTATGACTCCTTTTGAAAGATGTTATATTTTGACCCTCTCTTCTTTATCGTTTAAACACTTCTTGTTCCCATATACTTGGAATGAAGTGCGATAACGAAGTTAAAGAAGGTTGTCAGAATTTTCTAAATTGTAGGTAGTTGTATTTTGTGTACAAGGTGTGAGAAAATCAATTATGTGCTCGGATATTTCTTCTTGATAATTTTAAAGAAGACACTGACGTTGTTTTTATCCATTATTTCCGCAAGAGTAAGCCATATTTATAGTATTGTCCAGTTTGCTTGAAAACGTGTCGGGCATCTAAACGTGTAGGGCATCTAAAAACATGTAAATTTCCTTTTAATTCAAAGAAAATTTTAACAACATTTATTCAGTTTACATGTGTTCGATGATAGAATACGGATTTAATACTGGAGTACTGATTTAATACTAGAATAGGGATTTAATGCTGTAATACGAATGTATTATTCGCACACAAATTTAATTCTAAAATACGGATTTAATACTGGAGTTCGGATTTAATACTAGAATAGGGATTTAATGCTGTAATACGAGTGTATTATTAGCACACAAATTTAATTCTAAAATACGGATTTAATACTAGAATACGGATTTAAGTGTTGTCATAAACTATCTATAGTGACTGGAAAACTGGATAAAGTACATGAGACAGCTGAACTAGTTTCCGGCCAAACTATGCAAGTAAAGAAGCATTTTATTTTGTAACAGGTTGGTGCGACCAAGAATCATTGGCATTTAGGATAACTACCAGATGACATTGCGATGAAACAAACTAAATCTTCTTTCCACAAAATTTAAGAGTGAAAAAATATCGTGTGTCTATTAAAGTGTTTAGAAATATTACAGAAAAAGTTCTGGTTATATTTGGCACAATTCTTCAACTTATTTAAGTAGGCTGCCTAACTGCCAAATATAAAATATATTATCACTAATCTGGAACAGGTTATTATTATTATTATTATTATTATTATTATTATTATTATTATTATTATTATTATTACGACGATGACGACGA
>JAECUM010027258.1:0-2500 GCA_016617855.1 Megalonaias nervosa | reverse complement strand
TGTGTGTGTGTGTACACAGGCTAAACATACATACATACATACATACATACATACGTACGTACGTACGTACATACATACATACCTATGCAAGGTGTATTGTATTTATAATTGTGTCATATTTTATGATTTAATCCATCAATAGTGTGAATTCTAAATATTCATTTTTACCAATTTGTGGGTGAAAATAGGCTTAGCTGTAGATGGGAGTATTCCAGTTTCTTACATTCGTTCTTTTGTTTTAGGAATTCGTATGCTTGAAATGTGTTTATATTCCCAGACTTTATTGTATAACTATATGTAACGAAGTAACGATTCCTTTGATCGTTTTATGATGACTAACATGGTTCTGAATCAAAGACTTTATTATTTTCGAACTCTTTAGCAGTTATGATTTTTTTTCTTCCAATTTTCCTTTAAAACGGTAAATATTTTTTTTACAAATAATAGTCTTTGCTTCTTGACATGAAGAAAAGACAAATCGTCTTGTTATTTGTATGCAATATTATAAATTTACTTACGTTTATTACAGTTACAGACCATATTTTGTTCCAGATTATAACGGGTCGTCTCTGAAATACATCAGTAATAAACGCATATCGGACTTGTTTGGGAAGCTTTTATTTATTTCCGAAACTCACAAGTGATATATATTTTTGGGAACATAAGAAAAATATCAGAGGTTTTTTAAAAGTTTTTATGGATTGTCTCCCATATACTTCACCAAGATATTATGAAACTTTATTCTTTAACATTCATGATATTTCAGATACATAATTGTTGAAACTATACGGTAAAATAGCGTGTAGAGTTAAACATAATTTACTACTATGTCAAAAACCTCAACATATATTTTGTTAAATGTAACCAAGATTAAATATGTTAACTTTTAATGAAACGTGTTTAGAATGTAAAAACTTGAAATATCGCGAAACACACCATGAACGCAGACTAAATATATTCATAGACACATACATTGTTGGGGTTTAATTCCAAAGGATTTTTTGAAACATTTTTAATTTAGAAACTTTGAGGCAAAAGAGTTACTAACGGTTTGATAATTATTGGTCCTGAGTGGTCGCATTGTCATGATCAAAACATAACACAACTTTCATCGCCTGTTTATAGCACTTTTACCTTAGGAGGAATCAACTATCAGTCTCTGATAAGTTCACGCATTTCAGCCTGGTAGGGAATCAACTATCTGTCTATGATAAGGTCACACATATGAAACAAAAACACCAATATAGATTTTCGGACAATAAAACAAAAATACCAATATACTTAAATCTTTTCTGTATATATTATTAAACTATGCAATTACAAGAAATTGAATTACCAGAATTGATTTAAATCTTAAAAAAGACCCACATTGAATGATCATTAAAAATGTACAGTAGAATGAACGAGAAAAATGTTCTTACGGAGGTTGATCTCCAAATTTTTTTTGCACATAACAATCACTCTTACCACTAAGCTAAGCATAACATCTAAACCGATGTGACCTATCAGCAAATGTCCATACATTAAACGTTTGAAACCGTATTGTTAATTCTGGTTAAAAGGTAGTATAATAATGTACAGTATAGACGGGTAGCTCCGTAATTTTCTGTTTAAATTAAAGTTATTTATTGAGAGAATCCTTGGAGAAAAATTGTGGAGACATTCCTAGAGTTCTAAAGTCAATCATGTTTTAAAGTCGAGAAAACTTCTGACAAAAATACATTGCGGAGGTACCCCTTGCACTCTGAGGTCAACCATATTCAAATTCTGGAAAACAAAACTGAACAAAATTACTTGATTGCTCATTTAAAACTCAAAACTGCAATATAACATTTTCGCATAAAGAATAATCAGAGATAATTTATACAAAATATTCCAAAATTAATTTGTCTGTGCTCATCTGGAATTTGGGTTACAATAACGGATATGTTTGAGGACGAATGCGCAGTAAAAGTGGAATTATCCTTTTTATTTATAGGTTGATACAGAGAGTATTTTTTTGTCTTTTGGTCTCATATATCTAGTTAATTGCAATTTGTCATAAAATTTGTAATTTCAAGCTTCATATAAGGAAAGGAAAATATTATTTATTTCATTAATTTTTTACTCCCTCAATTATTCTTTTCCATTGCATTTCCTCCTTATCTTGTGCTTTTATCTTTAAAAAAGAAACAATAATTGCACAAAACTGTAGCTATTTTAGAACTTATGTTAATATTTTTATTCTAAGAAAACAAAGAAACTAATTATTCTTATACTAAAACCATATCTGCGTCAGAAGTCCCTACGAAAACATATTCTTAGCATCTTACTTGAGCCTAAGATTGAGTATCTTAGTCTCTGTTTAATCCTAGCTTAAGCTACGTCCATGGCCATTACCCACGCCATTTATCATTTATTACATACCCCACTCCCTACTCTCTCTCTCTCTCTCTCTCTCTCTCTCTCTCTCTCTCTCTCTCTCTCTCTCTCTCTCACACACACACACACACACACTCCA
>JAECUM010027257.1:0-10706 GCA_016617855.1 Megalonaias nervosa | reverse complement strand
AAAAGTACCAATTTAAACCGAAATTCATTTCAAACTTCTGAATGTATTTTAGCTGCTAAATTACTGCCACATGCTGGAACAGGTTAATTACGGTTAGCAAGCACTGTAGTAAGCTTATATGTGAAACAGAGACTCTAAAAATAAATGTCTCAGGGGCACGCGAGACTAAAACAACACTTGACACATGCCACAGAATTGATAATATACTAATGTGAAGTTATTGCAACATTAAAGAGAGACAACGTTTATGGCGAATTATTAATAACTAAATAATTTTAGGTAAGCCATTTAAGAAAAAACTATACTTACCTTCTTAGTATCTAGATGTGAATGATGATATTCAGTTGTACACATGATCCGTGGGACATGATATGATTGTTGTTTATTTTTTTTTAAGTATCATAGCTTTAGTAACCAATCATGTAGTCTCTCTTTTAATGCTTTGCCGACATAGACAAAGCAGTATTCCAATAGTCAGATTCTCTCAACTGACTCTTGAACCGTAAAGATTATGAATTTCACAGAATATTTAAACAATATAGTGTACCATTTATAATTCTAATGCGCAAAGTTATATTGACAATGTTCAAAAGTAACCAAAGTCAGATACACAAAATTCGTAATTGCTCTGATAAAAAGATTTTCTGTTTCACGTTATTTGAACTGGAGGGCTATGCTATCTTGCTTCGCGATATTTTGAATACACTAATTTCTTGATTTACATGTGAGTTAGCGTGTGTGTGTGTGTATGTGTGTGTGTGTGTGTGTGTGTGTGTGTGTGTGTGATCTACAAATATGAATGCTGGTATGTATGTACTTATGACTGATATAACCGCAAATCAGTCAGTAGGTCATACTTTTTAGCAATTTATAATGTTTTGGTGATTGCTATTGAAGCCCAGTAACCACCAAAATATTGCACTCATTTGTTTCACACGCAAAAGATTCATTAAAATGAATACTCACGTTCGTCAACTAATTAATAGAACTAAAAAAGTTACTATTATTATTACTACAAGCCACCACCACCACCACACCCCCTCGCAAGCAGAAATAATCTGAAGAAAAAAATAATCTTGTACGTTCTTCAACCTATTATCAATAATAAAATAAGCAAGGTATTACCAAAAACGACACTTGGTTTTATTTGTGTCTTTTCCGCCAATGAAATGTATTAAGTCAACAGCTATCCCATTAGTTTAAATTTGACACATTAATAAATGGTGAAAACTATGTCTCGGGTCTTCATCCTTTTTCTTTCAAACACAATCCTTTTTGCTCTAGGTAAAACAAAGAAACGAAACTTTCACCTGCATATTTGTTATTTATTGACCTACTGAATTTTTCAAATCCATTAAAATCTTTTTACCTAATTCATCTATGATGATTATTCCGTGCAATGACTATATTTCCACGAGATATAGCCAAGACTGAGAATGTACTCGAAACTTTGATGTTAAATATATCAGAAGCTTTTATATGATGATTGTTTGAAATGTGTCAAGCTGGTATATACAATATTCCAGCAAATTTTAAATCCTTTAATTTGGGTACAACGATATATTTCAAAGATTGTCTTTCAGGTGACTGTCTGATTGTTTTATCTCCAAATGTTTTATAAAGACCACATGACCTAGCATTAATAAAGTGTGGATCTTAGCGGTATAATATAGGATTGACTTGCTTCAGGAATTTTTCGTGCTAAATGATACCCAAAGTCACCAAATATTCAAACACACATAAATAGTAATATAGGATAATGTAGCGACTAACGGGAATTAGCATTACGTCGTAGGTTTAACATATTGCGACTAACAGAAATTTAACATTTTGCCTCTCGTTCATAGATTTAATGTTTGCAGGAGTGTATGCCGACAGTATGAGAAATCTTATGCTAAAACGGCCACGAGATTTCCTCTTTTCGCCATAAAATCCTTTGGATAATTGACATATCTGGGACTATATGGCGACAATGGAATACATCACGTTAAAATTAACGTTACTTTTCATATCGTTTCTATAAATCCTTTTGGACTGGACTGTATGACATCAAGGGAGATAGTTAATGTTAAAAATGACATAGGTTTAACAAACACTTTCACTGACCAACACCAACTCGCCTCCTTACCACATAAGGTAGTGTAACACCCTGAGGATAAAAAGAATGACACTCTGGGGATAACATGGGATATCCTTGTTGTAATGTTTATAACTTTAATGTTATGGGGCTCTCTGGGAACAAGATAGAAATCCTATATTAAAACTGTATATAGATTTCACATTATGTGGCTCTTAGGAGATGCGATTGGTAATCTTATCTCAAAATGTCCGTAGTTTCAATATATGCATTGTTCTCGTGCCTCAGTGGGAAATTCACGTTATGAAACCAGAGTGCCATTTTGAACCGATGGCGCTAAGGAAATCTGGGCTCTAGGGCAAAGAAACATTACACCGTAGGTTTAACATGAGTGTGAGCATGTGGCATCTACCTGGAATTAACACAACATTTAATATGTGTGGGACAATATAGGGTCTAAATGGGAATTTATCATCTAGGATATACAATTGGGGATTGTTGAACCGTATGACATCTAATAGGAATTTAACAGGAGAATGACATGACATAATCCGATGGGAATGGTACCGTGGTGTCTTAAGGGAATTTAACATGGGAATATCACTATGACATCTAGCTGGGACTTAAACTTGGGACTATAATTTTGTACCGGTATAAACTGGGACTATATAACCTCTAACGCGAATTTAACATGGTGGAGTTCTCTAAACTCTTACGGCAATTTGACATGGTAGGACTCTCTGATCTCAAACGTGAAATGTAACGTCAAAAGGTTTTTACGTTATGGATCTGTCATGTCTCTAACGAGAAATGTAATATAAAAAATGCACATAGGTTTAACATTTCTTGGTCTCTAATGGGTCAAGGTAATTTAACATTATTCCTAAAGTTTGAGGATTTATATCGACAAAGGGAAATGTATTATTAGCAATGTTCATATGTTTAATATGTGAAGGCCTCTATGGCCTCAAACGGGCATTTAACATGGAAGTTATAATTTGGTTGGTTTGGGGTCTCTATGGTTCTAACAGGAATTGTAATGTTACAACTACACTAATTATCCGACATCCATTTATGTACTTACCAGAACCCTGTTATCTATTATCCCATACCTTGTTATCATCTCTCCAGCACCCATTTACTTACTATTCAGCACCTAGTTATGTGCTACCCAGCACCCATTAATCTATAATGAAATAGTTATTTGCTGCCCAACAATTAGCTAAGCACTATACAACACTCGTTTATTTCCTATTCAACACCCAGTTATCTATTAGCCAGCATTATCAAGCTCTATGATTAATTCAAAACCCAGTTATCTATCGGCGTATAATGATACTGCTTTCTTTGAAGAGTCAATATTGTCTCCGTGCTGTATCTATTCTCCATTTGCCAGTCCTGAATATGGTTCTCGCGGATACCTTAAAAGAGTGGATTCTAAGTTTACCTCTTGAGAAGCGATGACATAGTGATAGATTGACAAAGACTTTGTAGAGATTCGTGTGAAATGCAAACTTAAAAAAAAAAAAAAAAAAAAAATGTCATTATTTAATCCGGGGGATAATTATAAACGAAAAGTATCTGAACGATCTCGAAAGATAGACATTGAGCAAGAATGAATAAAGAAAGTATTTTTTGTTATGGTGACAAGACTCTTTTGCGAACACGTTAATAAAATACACTCATGTATTTTCAATCTGTGAAGGTGTAAAAACCATAACAGATTACACTTCTGATTAGAGAGAATTAAAACGTACACTACAGCAAAGATTTCTGGAGAATCTCCAGACTTCTCCCTTAATATAAAAGTCAAGATATGTTTTATGTTTGTCAAAGAAAATACACTGTGTTATAGAATGTCCATAACGTCACAGACAATGAACCTCCAAGCTAGAAGAAAAGAGAGACATCCCAGGCGCAGTCAACAGTATTATACAGGTATTCACATAAGACACAAAAATAATGAGCAACAGGTTCAGCTGATAAATATTAAGCACTTACAGATGACATCAAAATAGGATAGTGGTCGAGGATTTTATGGTAGTTGGAATTGAATGCACTCACGTGGAAGATGATGCACTTAAAAAACAACAAGTCACACCATACCTACTATATAAAATCAACAGACAGAATAGTGAATGAGCATGCAACCATATAAGAAGAGAAGGACCTGAGTGTTTTGATAGATGATGAACTGAAGTTTTACAAGCAGGTTAAAAAAGGCAATAGTGTCTTTGGGGTGATCAAGAAAACTCTAGTCCATCTTGCTGTGTCCATATTAATAAAACACTTCTCGTCAATGGTTTGACTAATGTTAGAGAATGGGAACCAAGTCCTCTCACCAAGGTTCAAGACGGATATAGGTAACATAGAGGGAGTAGAGAGGAGAGCAACAATGTGAGTTAAAGACCTAAAAGGACTGTCATATCAGGATATGGTGAAAACTCTCAACACACATTTCACTACGGACATGATTCGAATCAAGGTGGTGAATGGGTTAATCAGTTTTATCAGAAAGAGCTTCACTTTCTCAGAATCAGCAAAAGGGGCTACATGTATATTTACGAATTACTGAATAAGCAATCGAGGCTGGATACACTTAAGTACTTCTTTTCTTTCAGTAATCAATGTATGGAATTCCTTCCCTAAGTCAGTCGTAAACGCTTTAATACTGGCCAGTGTTATGGACAAGTTCGACTGCAAATGGCTAGACACGAGATTTGACCATCCGTAAAACATCAAAGTTTACCTATTTGCTTTACGACTACGCCTCACGTATGCAGGTAACATATAAAGCAGTTTTTGAAAGAAGACAAAGGATGGTTGTATTTTTATAACCTGAAATCCTGCATACAAACCCCTAGCACAGCATGATTATATTTTTAAACACTTAACTTAAGCATACATTTAAGTGATTATAGAAACAGTTTATTCACACATTCTGCAGATTACAGGCTTTGTCCTTTATTCAATTCCATATCGTTTTTTATTCAATATAGAGACTTCTGGATGAATCTCATTTTAATAAACTACTTCACACTAGGAAAACCATTCGATAGTGGGTATTATTAACCATACATTCAAATGATGACGGTTTATGTCAATTAGGCCCTAACACTTGCTATGTAATGTCAGTTCTGACATGACACATGCTGTGTAACGTCAGTTAGGACTTGAAACTTGCTATGAAACGTTCGTCACAATTCATAGGACTCTTCTACTTCTCGAAAAAACGCGAAGATATAAGAAACCCTTTCAATGATAAACGTTTGAAAATTATATCCAAAATGCTTTCGCAAAACTAGGATTTAATCTTTTTTTTTTTTTTTTTTTTTAAATTTGAAGGCAGGAAAATGTTTCCTTTTAATGCAGTCCAAATTGGGAAACTTTTATGGTAACATATATCAAAGTGTTGACTTATTTTATTCAGTATTTGTGTTGATATTCATTATCATCTTCGTATGTGCCTGTAATGTACGAGTGTCACTGTATATGCATACTTTCACTCTCTCAGAAGAGGTTAAGGACCAGAATAAAGAGCACCGAATTTACAAAATGGTAACTATCAATAAAATAGGGTTTGCCACTGAGGACAGCATAAAAAACCCTATGTATGTTTTTTTTGTTTTTTTTTTTGTTTTTTGTTTTTCTTTTTTGTCAATATAGAATACACCATATGGCGGTTGTCCGTTCATGTTCTGTATATTGATTTTAGTTTGCAATAATGTTATTATTATTATTATTATTATTATTATTATTATTATTATTATTATATGCAAACAGCGTTTACATCTGCAAGAGAATCGGAATACTCAAAAAGATAACGAGTTATCGCTATGCATTTTTAATATAGGCTTTATATTGTTACTATTTATTACGAATCACGTGGAAGTGATATTGACAATCTCTTGAACTTCATCCTTGCATACCTGTCTAAATATGGAATTCATCGTGATGTACAAAGGACTTCAGATACAACTTAAGAGAGATATTGTCACCAAGCACACTTGAGTAGAATTTAAGTGCCTCCACATTCTAGTACATTTATAATACTGTTGACTATCGCACATAAAGTATTTGATCAACATAAAGAGAAAGGTAATTCTCTAAAACATGTATAATGTTGAGAATAATGTCATATCAAGACCAAGTACTAAATTACGTGCAGATTAAGTATGTGCATCTAATTGAATATATATATATATATATATATATATATATGCTCTTATATATACTCCAACAACATATATATATATATATATATATATATATATATATATATATATATATATATATATATATATATCTGTCTGTGTGTGTGTGTCTGTTGTGCCATGACACTCTCAGTTACACCGTTCACAGCTCTAATTGGTTCAAGATGACTATCATGAACTTCAGTTTAAATCCGTCCAGTTTCAGATGTCGCCGGTTCACGTACACTAGAACCATCACTCGAATGAAACCTCATACATTTTCTGTAAATAATATCAAATATTTTATAGAAATTGTATTAACAGTTAAAATTGTTTTCGCATTATGACAATCACAATCATTGCATTAAACATCATTCTATAATAATGATCTACCTCATGCAAAAGAAATCTTCAAAACAATATAACATGTTACAAACATTTTATAAATCTTTTATTTAAGATATGCATTTTTAAAATGTTAAATCTAGATAATTAATTGCTATATAATTTGAGAAACTCCATGAACTTATAAGACTAACATGATTGCCATGCTGCCATTATGACATATTGACAATCATCAGAAATTACCATAGTCAGACACCTATCGAAAGATAAAAAAATTGACATATACTGTCTGGGAATTTAAAGCTATGTAAATCAAACATTTACTTCAGCTTTGCAATGTATAGTAGAAGTTTTCAAAATTCACAATTACTTCGGCAGAAAGGAAATATTCTGTTTTACATATTTGGGGTGGATTTTAAGTTTTATTTTTTTCCGTGATATTTTGAATATATCACTTTTGAGTCGTATTCTGACTTGTTTTTGAACGTGATTTTCACTTTCTTTCTCATTCTTGGTACACATACATACATACATATACACATACATATGAATGCTGGTATGTATTTATGTCTTAATATAGCCACAGATCATTCAAAAGCGTCATTCGTGGAACTTGGTTATGTTTTGTTGATTACTAATTAAGAGCGGCAAATACCAGAAGCTCAAAAATATTCCTTGAACACTAAAAACATTTCTTAAAATGATTACTCACGTTTGTCTGCACATTATTGCAACTAGGAAAAGTATTATAGCGAGAGCAGTCCCCTCGCAAGCAGCAATCATCCGGAAATAAACGTGAATGACAATTATTTATTGACAATATGCATGGCAAGGTATCACTGAAAACTAAACTAAGCCTTACATGTGAGTCTTCGACAATTAAACTGTGTCTGGTCCATAGCGCGTCCATTTGTGTACATTGGACCTATTCAAAAACAGAATAACATTTCTCGGGTCCTAATATTTTTTATTTCTATATTTCAGTCACAATCGATATTACTATAGTTAACAAGAAACATGTGTCTTCAGTGTTTCTTCACCAATTGATTTCCTCATTTGCATTAAAATCCTTTAACCTAACTGATCTGTAGTGATGTTTCCGTGAAATAAGTATACTTCCACGTGAGTGTAGCTAAGACAGAGAATTTCTTTGAAACATTTAATGTCAAATATATCTGAAGGTTTATAAGCTTTCTGAACGAGATGTTTAAATCTGAATTATTTATTACGATGCATCATTCCTACAAACTTTGAACACTGGTTTAGGCAGAACTACCCTTTCCAAAAAGGAGGCCTTTCAGGCGAACGTATGAGTCGTTTACTTAAAGATGTTTTACAAATTTGTGGACTTGTCCAAAAGCAAAAATTTTGTGGATCTTAGAAGCATAACAGGACTGAACTGCGCAATAAAGCACAATGCTGATTTTCGAATAAGAGTTTGCACATTACTTATCATGCTGGTTTTTTTCCGAAAGTAAAAAGTTAACTTTTCTCAGTATTTAGGGATATCATGCTTTAACTTTAAAAAGAACTTGGTGATACTGAGTGTTTACTAATGTAATGGCTTGTTGATACAGAAGAAGAAAGCGTTCCAGACCTGGAGAATGTTTGAATTATCGTTGATTTTATATGCCTCTGATGCTGTCTGAATGATATTCAGAAGAAAACGTGATGTACTGCTCTGGACAGGCGTGCCTTTGTCGCTGGCCCTTATTATTATCTAAACTTCAGAAATGAAAAATATCATTGAATATAAATTTCTTGTCTTTCCATTCTATTTACCTTATAGAACAATGGAATAAAATCTTCCCTACCATTTTCATTACTTCCTTACCAAAGTAAAGTCGCTAGTTACTCTGTTTTAGCTTCAGTGATACCTTCAAGATGATGGTCGCATTTGTGGGAGATGAGTATCGGTTTTATAGTAATGTGATCTGATAAGAATTCTCGGAGACACATAATCTACTAAACGTTGCTTTTTCCTTTAAATACATTCCACAGTCACATTAAGGTTATGAGGATTGGTAGGAGGAGTATATGCTTAGCATTCTAGCTCTATTGCAGGCACGGCTTTAGGGAAAAAAGTCTGGAGTCCTTATATGAAGGATAACCCGCTCTCCTAACGTGACAACAGCACAACTGACGATCACGTAACCCACGAGGAACAACACGGAGAACAATAAAGTAATGAATTCTTCGTACTGATAAAAAATTCTATGCGAATCCAGCAATTCGCTAATCCCACTCCCATGAAGGGGGATGTGCTGACATCAACTGGATTTGGTGGTCGTCTGGGCTGCAGCCACTGGACACACCAGATTTCAGTCTTGCCTCTGAAGTCAAATCACGTTGGTCAAAATTGAAAAAGATTGAGCGTGCATGCCAGACAACTGTTCTATCGTGCCTCAGATCTAAACGTTACGTTGGAATGCGAGGCTTGGAAAGATCGCTCTAATTTCATAGCTCAAAGCTTCTAATGGGATAATTTTTGAAACTTCGTTGTACACAAAGCACATTATCCATATCTGATTCTTTAAAAGTTCCCAGTATACAAAGCACGTTACCCACTATAGCCACGAATCTTGGACTCTTTTTACAGCCGTCACCAGAAGCAAACAAGACGTCATACTCCGTGACTTTTTCCATGTGCTTCAAGTAATGCTTATGAGCACAGACAGGGTCTTACATCACCGTTTCTCTTGCGGTTTCCACGTACCCAGTAACTGTCAACTGGTATGAGGCATAGCTAGCCGAAGTGACAGATCACTGGTCACTAGAAAATAGGCATGGCCCGCCGAATGGACTGGCAGGCAGCGTGCGGCATCAAAGGATGGTGATATGGCTCCTCAAGATCAGACAAATACCCCAATACTCTTACACCAAACGATGCGTCCACGACTCAATCAGGGTCTGGGATGAATGCGGGAACGGCAACTCCGCAATCATTTATTGCTCCATTTCCCCAGAAATAAATGTCGTATGCGGCCTCTTGCACATGATATTAATGGGTGGAGTAACGTCATGAATCGCCAACTACGTCCAGACTAATCCAAACGTGCCTAAAATGAAGATTCGTACCGACAGGCAGGATGTTGGCTGACAGCTGTGGTGTCAAGTCATAGATGATTCCTGGGAGGCTTGGCCATAATAATTTTGGATCAAATTCGATGTTTGACAAGTTGCAAATGCACGTGAAATAACAGAACTCTACCTACTATTGCTATTGAGAATTCAGCAATTATGTTGGACGACAACTTGGACTAGGCCTTGTCTTGAAATGCGAAACGACATGAATAGCGGATGCAACTGGTTAGTTTGTAAGTACCTTGATGACGGAAAAAGTTAGGAAGGAGTATATATATATATATATATATATATATATATATATATATATATATATATATATATATATATATATATATATATATATATATATATATATATATATGGATAATAGATACAACAGTGCTCGCGTCATTTTCATTGTCATAGCCACATGCACACGTGGAAGAGTTGACTAAATTCAATTTTTAAAGATCGGATTTGAGGGGTAGTACATGAGTATCTAAGTTTAGTATGTAAGATATTAAAGTGACCTTTGACAATAATATAATGTGGTGGTAGGCCCATTAGTTGAATTAAATTAATGTTTTGCCAAGATTGTACGATTAGCAGCTTTAGGAAATTTTCAGGGAAAGAGTCCTAAAGACAAGTCATACATGGGAGAAAGGAGGTTACCAATAACATCTTCTGTAGCGTTGGGTGTGATGATTTTGGAGTTATATCGACGATAATGATATGATCATTCTCATTTAGTCGCGCAGCATAGATATTTAAATGCGTTCTGGATAATCATGCTAACATGATCAGTCTATTTAGCATCAGAGGATACTGTTAGTACAACGTTTCCATAATTTTTAACAGGAAGCAAATACATACTGTGAAAAGAGAACTTCGAAAAATCGGAATCTGTGTATGCAATTAATAAAATGCTGTCTTCGAAATGTTAAATGCAACCAGTATTCTAAGCCCTTGCAGTAGGATTTTCACTATCATTGGTATATAATCCTTACTTGTGAAGAGTCTGCAGA
>JAECUM010027256.1:0-27051 GCA_016617855.1 Megalonaias nervosa | reverse complement strand
AGAGAAGAAAGAGACGAAAAGAAGACGAGAAAAAGTGAGGGAGAAGAGGAGGAAAAATCTGTGACAGTGAAGAAATTCAAAAAAAGGAGAGAGTAAAAAGACACAGAAGAAGTCTATGAACTTTTTAAAGTGTTGTGTTGTGAATTGGATTGTAAATTTGTACCAGAATATACCAGAAAGAAAACATAAGTGTTTCTTGGTTTTGATTTTTTAGAATAAGGACCTACACTCACGCAGTCACATGGGGAAAAATGATTTTGAGTTTTGATTGATTTTGGCAAATATGGAGTAGTCTCTTTTCGAAAAAAGTGGGTGGCCCTGAAAATTACCGTTGGGTGTTTTTTGGGGGTTTTTTTTGAAAAAAAAAAAAACAAACTCAGGAACGGGATGTAATCAGCTTTAACTGCCTTATCCCTTTGCTACGGCCAAGGCCTGCTTCTGGACCTGCTCCTGTCGATGATTTGGAAGAAATCACTAGGGTGGGTATCTCAGGCGTAGTAGGTGTGTGAACAGGGTTGGGTTGTTTGGCTCGGGAAGGTCTTTTTCTCTTCGGTCATAATAAAGAAGTCTGATACATTTGTTTCAGACTCCTTAACTCTGCCAAAATGTCTAAGAGTACCGTCACCGTTTGACTTTCACCGTTCTCCTTTGCTCCTAGACCTTGTTTCTTATCTGCTTCTTCTTCTTTCCGTTGTTTTCTTTTTGCCTCTTCTTCTTCTTCTTCTTCTCGCTGTTGCTGTTGAAGAAAAGCTTGTTCTGCTTCTTTCTGCTGCTGTAAAAATTTCTTCAGTTCTTCTTTCTGTCTTTGCTTAAAATCCTCGATGTACGTTAAAGGAGAAGGTGGCGAAGGTGCTGGTACCGGAACAAATTCTTGCGAAGAAGAGAGAAAATCCACTAAATCCCAATTAAAATCGGTGTCTTCTGGAAGTAGGCCCATGTTTGCTTTGGTAGCCACTGCTATGTCATCACTTCTCGTTGCCACGGCCGGTGCACCCCAATTCATCATTTTCTTAGTTTCCGTTATGTTCTAACTCTGTCACATTGATTCACTGCGCACAGACCTTAGCGCACGTGTATAGGAAATGTGACGTCACAGGTAGCTTTCATCGGATTGGAAGACAGACTCCACTTTGTGGCTGAATTTTGTAACGCGTGTTTGGATTGGTAACAGAACTCAAACCGTTTCGATCCGCTCTTCCACTATAAATAACCGTGGTTCACTTTATTTCCTTCACCTGTTCTCGTCACAAGATGTCGACTAACGTAGAATCGTCTACTCTCCTATCGTCGATGCTGTTCAACCCGGACTATCCCATGTATGTCAAATTATCATGGGCTGTCACCCAGATGACTGATACAGTCCTTTGGAAACGAAGGATCTATGTGGAGAGACAAGGCAGTCTGAAGATATTCTTAATCTACGGTCGAGGGGTCACACGAAGTTTGAAGAAGAAAAGAAGATCCGTGTGATGCCATCTATGTTAACAGAATGGTGTTAACAAAAAACCAAAGGCCCTATTCAGGGCCACTTCAATGCCTCGAAAAGATTTATTCAAGAAATTTGCCCTATTTGTGTGTCTTTGTTTAGTGTTTGTTTGTTTGTTTGTTTACCCGCCCCGCCAAGCGTTATTATTCCCATGTTAAATTCCCCTTGAGGCTAGACAGGCCCAATTCCTTGTCCCTATACACCCAATGT
The DNA here is from genome assembly GCA_016617855.1 of Megalonaias nervosa. Classification (NCBI taxonomy): domain Eukaryota; kingdom Metazoa; phylum Mollusca; class Bivalvia; order Unionida; family Unionidae; genus Megalonaias; species Megalonaias nervosa. The sequence continues at coordinate 25,355 of JAECUM010027256.1, read as the reverse complement.
TAAATTTCCCCATGTTAAATTCCCCTTGAGGCTATTGTGCCCGAGGTGTTCCGTTTTTTTTTCAATTCCCATTGAGGCTATATTTGCCCACGACCTTTTTGATTGGTATTTTCCACTTAGGCTAAAGTGCCCCCCTACACTACTGGCAAGTCTTGACACAACGCAAGTGTTATTACTCGGCTACGAATTCGGATGGTCAGCAAATCTGATTACACGACTCGACTCCGAACAATGAAAGTGTGACAACTAACAAGTTTTTTAAAATTCAAACTATAAATCTATTTCCCTAAAATACAAAATGAAAAATTAAAAATTAAATTACATTACGGCATGAATTTCTATTTCCTAAAATAGTTCTATCAATTCCAATGGACCCGATGTAAACTGAATATGTTCAAAAAGTATTCCGAATGATAATTCAGTGTACTTATATGCTAACACCACAGAAGAAGTCACTCTTTTAAATCAAAATGTCCTTAAGTGAATTCACGGTAAAATCCAATATAATCCAAATAGTATTGAAGTGAATTTACCGTGAAATCCAGAATAATATTCTTATTTGAATAGTATGGTAAATATGCAATGTCCTTTGAATAGACTCGCAAATCAGTTCAGCTATTAATATCCGAATATCTTTGAATAAATATTCTTTACAGCACTGCAACCTCAAAAAAAAAAATGATTATTAATTTAAATAAATAATCACGATACTCAATGTACCTCTTACAAGACTGATATCAACTCTAAGAATAAGAATTCCACAATTATATTAAGCTAACAACGGAATACGTTTGTAGAATGTGATTCCGGACTTCCAAATTCACTCATGGCCTATTTGGACCACCTGATGTTGTCTATCTGAACTTATTACATGGACCTTGCAATTTATAAATGAAATCGACGGACGCATTATACACGACTCATTTTAAAAGTGAATCCCATTCATCCATTCATAGGAATTTAGAATTAAAAATTGTCATTAACTAAATGAATCTTACAAACTTTTATTATTATTATTATTATTATTATTATTATTATTATTATTATTATATATATATATATATATATATATATATATATATATATATATATATATATATATATATATATATATATATATATATATATATATATATATATATATATATATATATGGATAGATAGACAGATAGATGTAAAGAATACAAATCATATGGCGAATAACAGTCCTTTCAAGTGGATCGAGTGTAAACTGACAACGAACAGGTCAAAACTAGTATTTAACTAGCCTGAGCGCTTTCGACTCTTAATGAGTCTTTTTCAAAGGCAAATACAAAACATAGACAAGACAAACAAATAAAACATAAAAACCGTTGTGTTTGCAAAACTTTACATAGCTGTTTCTACTGGAATTAAACCTTTAAATTTATTATGTTTCAACTAGTTTATTTCAAGTTGTTGCGGATGCTTGAAAATATTTTTATTGACCTAGAAATCGACGAGCCATAACGACATTATTTGCCCCTACATAAATTTACATAAAACAACAGATTGCATGCATGCATATATACATACATGCATGCATGCATGCGTGCATACGTACGTACGTACGTACATACATACATACATACATACATACATACATACATACATACATACATACATACATACATACGTACATACATACATACATAGCGTTATTCAATTTGATATTTTGGTTCTTTCTTCCAGTTCTTTTTTCAGTCGCCATTAATTTTATCTCTTCCTGTGGATACGATGCTACGTGGTTGATAAGGCAAGGTGGATAATCCAGACAATAGGTTGGGTTTCACCTGAGCCATCAAACCTCATATAACACTTTTCTTTTATGGTAATCAGAAATTGTAAACCAGGCCTTTGTAAATAAACAGGCTTTACTTTCCAGAACTCCATGAAATTCCTTTGCACACCTAACTAGAATATCCCTCAAGTCGCTTTCGCCCAAATTAGCCCAAATGACCCATCACTGAATATTGCACCAACTCGAACAGTGCCAGAATTTGTACGTTTGTATCCAACACTGTCAAATGTGCTAGAGTTCTGGTTTATATCAGTTTTGTTTTCGCTCCATTAGACTTGTAAATGGCTTTGGAAAATTTCTCTTATTGTCTGTGCTGATCGGTTCATATATCACATGATGGTCAGTGAGTGTGGATGCCATCTGTATATTGTATGCTAGAGGCATTTCTCTGATTGTTTTAACCTTGACGGCGAACTTCGCTCTCTTTGCTGTCTTCGCTAGGCATTTCGCAGTCTTCGCTCATCGGCAACTCATTTAACGCCAGTGCCTTAAGTTTTCTTGCACACACAAGGACTTTTCACATTCTTTGTTATATTCTTGGCCAAGTTTTCGCCACGCTTTTCTCGAACACGATCACTGACTCGATCAAGAAGCTCCGATTATATATTTTAGAATTCCTACAGCATTTTTTTGGTCTCAATGATGAATCGATGTGACACATTCAAGCTAGCCAGCCATGCAATCTTTTCTGTGACGTTACAAAAGCGTCATTGGTCGGGAAGTTTAATTCTCGCATAATCAACGGACGTGAATTCTTTCACAATAAGAATCAGGGGCATTCATGGGACATAGAAGTGGTTAACCCTGATCAGTACCTTCACCCGCGCCCTCGGTTGACCTTGAGAATTATGAGGCGCCGTAGCGGACAAAAGCTGGTCCAATGAGAAAGTTGCATTTGAAATTTCAATGTCGTATGTCGAGAAATCCAGTATCATGTGTTGGATCAAATTGCATGTCCTTAAAGTTCCATTTTCTAGATCGAGATTTTAGATTTTATATGTTGAATTATACAGTGGTGGTTTAAAGTTCTGTTTCCTATGTCGACGTTTTACAGCGTATATTTTTAATTACACAGCGGTGGTTGAAATTTCAATATCTTATGTCGAGAATCCCTAATTCACACGTTGTATGCAACTGTTTGTGATGAAAGTTCCATTTCATATGGCGAATATTTATATTTCATCTGTTGTTTTCATAGCAACGACAAGCTGCCTCCTTGTTTAAAAATAACGCGGTCCGTTCACGAGGGCGACCTCTAGCGAAGAAATTCATAGAAATCTCGACCTGTGAATGGCAACTTTCAAACTGTAAATTCATGAAATGTAATGGCGGCTCATAATTGAATATACGAATTATGTATCTTAATACTTGATATTATTTTGAATTGTTAAAATGGACATTGTGTAATGTTACTTTTAACACCAACACATCATTTCACCGTATAAAAGTAACAATTCTGACAAGCATAATAAAATGTCCAATCACCGCTGTGTAATTCAACAGATAGAATCTAAAAACTCAACATACGAAATGAAACTTTCAACACAATCAATGTGATTCAATATGTTAAAATTAAACTCTCGACATATGACATTAAAATTCCAACAACCGCCGTGTAATTCAGAAGATACAATCTAAAAGCTCAACATATGAAACGGAGCTTTCAACACAAACTCTTTGAACCAATACGTAAATTAGGAATTCTCGACGTATGACATTGAAATTTCAACCACCGCCGTGTAATTCAAACGACACAATCTAAAACCTCGACATGGAAAATAGAACTTTCAACCACTACTGCTTAATTCCAGAGATACAATCTAAAATCTCGACCTAGAAAATGGAACTTTAAGGACAAGCATTTTTTATACAACACTTGAAATTGGAATTCTGGACATATGGCATTAAAATTTCAACGGCAACGTTCTGATTGGACCAGCTTTTGTCCGCTACGGCGCCTCATACAGAATAACCAAAATCTGTGCACGGTCATGTTTGTTTGCCCATGGAGATTCATCGCAGATAAATGTGCGTTTGCAGCAGGGTATGAAGTCATGGGTATTGAAGAGGTTAACCCTGATCAATAACAAAAATCTCAAACCTTTATTTTCTGTCTACTCTATCTCATCCAGCCATGCTCTGACATAAGCGCTACTAGAATGTGCACACACACACACACACACACACACACACACACACACACACACATTTACATGAACACAAATACATACATATTCCACCCATCCTACCATACATACATATGTCCCTATGTGCGTGCGTACATACATATATACATACATACGTGACGTGCGGACAATCAGAGAAATATACTCTGACAGGTCCTTATAAATGAAATATATTTATCATAAATAATGACAGATACAGCGTTGATGATTACAGCGAAAGTAAACAATAACATAGAATGATTGGCTGCAGCTGTACTGTCTAAATGAACAAATAGCCTTGTACTAGGAAGCTGTGCCATCATTTTGAAGTGTCTCACTCATCCAGTGGTGGTCCTCAAAGACGTCACTGAATTTCTATGCCGGTTACAATTGTGTCACCAGTGCACGAATCAGAGTACGAAACTAACTGCTTGGGTGCTGACGTTTGACAAATACATGTGATGATGGAGAAATACAGTATTCCCAATCGATCAATTACGAATTTGGAGAAATTAGGCCTAATATTTTGTCTACTGTGTGCCAGTGGAGTTCTGGGTGAAGGTAACTCTCTCTCTCTCTCTCTCTCTCTCTCTCTCTCTCTCTCTCTCTCTCTCTCTCTCTCTCTCTCTCTCTCTCTCTCTCTCTCTCTCTCTGTGCAATATTTTATGATTAAGCACGCAGTATTATCACACTCATTATGAGAGAGACGTGGACACTGATTACAAAATGTCATGTGTACCCCCCCCACACACACACACACACTTTCAAAATACCTGTATATTGATTTATGCAGGAAATTGAGAGGTCATTTTGGCCTTTACAGACTAAATGTTAAGCATTAGGCTCGGTCAACCCTGTCAACTACCCTAACTACCCCACCTAAGAACCGCGTTGGCTCAGAGGTTACCGTGCTGGGTCGCAACCGGAACACTATCGGTTTGAATCATTCCCAAAACCATGTAGGGTCAGCTGCTGTAGTGCGTCGCAGATCAGAAAAATCTGCTGCAATTGACTCGGTACGGTATAGCTGTTCAGGTGCTGATGTGCGTTAAAAATAAAATGAAACTTTAACCAAATACATGCACCCTCCCATATTTGTTTGGGGTTGGGTTTTTTTTCCCCTTTTTTTGAAAAATCTTACATCAATCTTTGTGTACCTACCTATTCGGTTTGATTCACTGGAATTATTTTCGCCCAAAAATTTATTAATTCAATTTATCTTATTTTTTTCAAATTTACTTTCCTCTTTTATTTTGACAATTATCCATTTTAAAGATGCGGGACTAAAATCTAGTTTTCATGATAATGTTTCCCTAGAATGTATTTTATATTTGTTTCTATCGAGGTGAAAACATAATTGGTAGAATCTGATTCAATGTTTTTATTCGTACTTATTAATTATAGCCACAGGGTTCAAGTTTTTTCTCTTCATTATATTGTTTTCTTTTCTCAAAGATTTTAGTTTCTATCTATACATTGGTTTATTGGTTTGTTTTGACAATATAAAGAAAATGATAATAACCGTCCTTGTAGTCTCTTATACCTTTGGCTTGTGAAAGAACAAATTATCTTACTGTAGCAATAATTGTTTTGACTCTCTTATCTTTTTCTCTCAGTTGTCAGAGTGCTAAGCACGCGTCAGAAAGTGTGCACCTTCGAATTCTGCCTACGGACAGCCTTTGTCAGCTATCATGGTGTGTCCTTGGGCAAGACGCTTTACCCCAATTGCCTCGGAACTAAATAACCTATTTGTGTTGCCGTTCCGTAAAGCACGAAGCTTATCCAAAATCAGTTGGTGAGTTTTGCCCCAAAATAAAAGTAAAGATTAAAGTCGTCTACCACTGCTATTACAAAATTTCTCTAAACCGGACACATCATACCTTTAATTTTGTTCATCAAGGCCTATTGTATGCAAAGGTTTAATTATTATAATTAGTTTATTGGTATTAAAATATCGGCTTAATCCCCAGATGAAGTCGTATTACTATGAGTCGAATTTATTATTATTATTATTATTATTATTATTATTATTATTATTATTATTATTATTATTATTGTTGTTGTTGTTGTTGTCATTATTATCATCTTCATCATCTTCATCTTCACAACGTCGTCGTCGTCATAGTCGCCGTCAATTAAAATTGTCATCGTCATTATTATTATTATTATTATTATTATTATTATTATTATTATTATTATTATTATTCATCGTATTTATTATCAGCATTGCCGTAATTGCCGTCACTATCATCAGTCAGAATTAGCCCTTGCAACGTGACGAATTCAGAATTGAGCAGAGCACACATATTGTTGTCATTTTTCCCGTCTTTTATTTTATAGGGGGGGGGACACCCGACAGATGCCCCCTCCCACTTAGCCAAAAAAATTAAAAAGTATTTTATTTGTTTGTGTTTTCCCCCCTTAGAGGTGTTGTAATAATTTAAGTTTATAAAAGAATTTTGATAAAAAAAAATTATTTTTTTTTTTTTTAGATTTTTGATCGGGGTATTTTCTCCCTAGTGTTTCTAAGGGTTTGTTTCCCGATCGGATTTTAGTCACCCGATCGGAATCCCTCCCCTTTTTCAATTTGTGACCTTTGCCAGAGGTCCGTAAGTCCTGTGTATGCTATATGTGTTATACTATATTGTGTGATTGCTATAGATTTTTGTGTGAGGACGGCGATAATTCAAATTTCCCCAAGTTGTCTACAACGATACTCTATAACAAGAGAATTTATTTTATTTTTTTAAAAATATTTTTATCAGTTTTGTAAATTTTGTAAATTTGGAATAAGAAACGGTGTGAAAATCAATTTAAGAAACAAAAAGAAACTTATTGTTTTTGTGCATGTTATATGGTGTGGCGTTTCTTATTTTTTGAAAGATTATCTTTGTTTATACTATCTATTGAAATTTAAGGCTATGTCCTAAATAAGGAACCACATGTCTTTCATTTATTACTTCAGCATGTTTCTCTAATTTTGTGGACTGCCTTTGTCTATCATTTTTTCCAAAGTTTAAGGTCCAAAACAGAAAAAGTTCCAAAAAACCCCCAATTTTTAATCTATTAGTATATTGGTTTCCCTCCACCATGGAATCCTCAGTATTCCCCATTTTATTTGTTTGTATGTCCATGTCCTACCCATGGACTTTTCGGAGGCTCCTTCACAGGCCTGCCCACTTCGCGTAGCGCCATGTGGTATAGCCCCGTGACGTTATTGTCTCCTACTTTATCCATGTGTAGGTTCCCTGTCCCTTGTTTCCTGAAGTTAAATAGAAAAAAGATATTTGTTATTTTTGTTAGATTCAATAAAAATTATTATAGGATTCCATTTCTACAATGTTGATTAATTCTTTGAAACTCCAAAGAAAAAAAACCTATGAGTCCTCAAAAATTTGTATTCACCCACTCCTGAGGGGAGCGAGAGATGAGACCGGGGCTTCAGCCCACACTCAGGCAGGTACTTGCCCCTAATGGGCCGTAAACCGAATTCCCTCTCTCATCCCCGCCCCCCCCCCCCTTTGTGGATGTAAAAATTCTCAAATTTGCTAAATTCTTATGTGACAGGTTATTTGCCTATCACTATCACCTGTCCGCATTTGATCATTGTATTTACTACAAAATTAATTATTTCCATTAAATTTTTCTTATCAAATTTTTCATCTATAAAAAGCAATCTATTTCTTTGGAATTTCTCTTTGTTAGTTATTAACGATATTATATTTTCCCTATCTTTTTCCCTATTTACACATTCTATTATAACATGGGGGGGGGGGTGTGTGTGTGTAAAATTACTCATTTTACACAAAGGGCATTTAGGGATTATTTTTATCATCCCTTTTCTTTTAGCCACTTCACCCGTGAGCCAAACATTGTGAAGGTATTTAAACATTAAACTCTGAAATTTTAGTGATTTAATATTCGTCCAGTTGTTCCATGTCGTGTCCCAACTTTGCACGGTTTTTTTTTGTGTATTCTTCTCTTAAAAATTTATACGTTTCTTTTTTGTCGATACTCCAAATTTCCTTTCTATCTCTATATTTATAAATTAAATCTCTAATGTTTTAAAAATTTTTAGCAACCATTAAGTTTTTTGAAAGTGAATTGTTCCCCGTCTTTTTGCTCAGAATTACTCATAAAGAACGATTCGTACGTCTATCTGGAACTTCACAACGAAAAGTACCTTGCAAATCAGAACCGGACCTGGGTACTGTCCCAAGATACTGGATTTTGGGCTCTGTTTTTCCTCCAGTTTTCATTAGAAGCCCCCAGTCCTATAACTCACGTCTGCGAGTACGACTTCCTCAAGATACGGGAAAGCAGAAACAGGTGGGTAGGTTGACACAATAGTTGGCTGGCTTATTTATCAATTAGTCCGTTAATTCTTTTGTTGTTTATCCATTGATTTATTTTTGTTTCTCAACCATTTGTACAAATATATGTACAGATAACTTAGGCATAATAAGTGATACTTTGTCATTCTTAGGTACCGTTTACAGTTATTTTAACAGTATTGTCAGCATAAAATATTTAATTACCCGAGCAGTATGCAAAGTAAAATTACAACTCATTTCACAAGTTAAATAGTTTTGACACAATAATCCACATATAATATTTTTATTCGTATCTGAAGTTTTAGTTGAAGGTATTTTACAATCTTGTACAACGCAATCTAACAGCTATATTATATATGAAGAGAAATTTTTCAGATATAGGTTCGTTTGTAGAGGTGAGGATTAAAAAACATTTCTTTCTAAATTTTCCCCTTTTGTAGTTAAAGACGCTGTGTGTGTGTGTGTGTGTGTGTGTGTGTGTGTGTGTGTGTGTGTGTGAAATATAGGAATTGTTGGAAACTTTTATTCTTATTTTTAATTGATATTTCAGAAACTTTCACAAATAAAATGCAACATGTAATGAAAATTCAGATAGATCTATCATTTAGCATACTGCAACAAGTAATGAAAATTCAGACAAATCAATCACGTAGCATACTGCAAGAAGTAATGAAAATTCATTCACGTAGAATATTGCAAGTCACATTTTTTAAATTAGTTTGTTCAAATTCGAAATTGGTGTGACGCCACACTGATATTCAATTTAACAGTACCAAAAATGGCAGACATTTACCTTGTTTCATCCAATCAGACTTGCACGAAACTTTAATCAGTTTTGCTTTGTGTAAATCTCTAAAAGTCCCGCGAAAGCTTCATTGAAAGAGATTTTCATCAGTACAATGTTTAGGTCGCATTCAAGCATTTTTATGCAACAAATGAACACGTTTAGATAATAATTTGAAAGATGCCTATCAGAAAATATACAAGTCTTGACTAGCTATTTTTTGACCATCATACTTTTATATTTATATATATTCTCAACCTAAGTTTTATTTAAAAGACATTTCAAAGAATACCCTTTATTCATGGGCCATAAAACCTGGTATCTTGCTTTAAAGGTACACATGTCAAAGCCTAAAGGTACACGTCCCAAGGTTTAATGGTACACGTGTCAAGGCTTAAAGGTAGACGTCTCAAGGCTTAAAGGTAAACGTCTCAAGGCTTTAAGGAATACATGCAAAAGGCTTAATGGTACACATGGCAAGGCTTAAATGTACACATGGCAAGGCTTAAAAGTACACATGTCACGACTTAAAGGTACACGTGTCAAGACTTAAAGGCACGTGTGTGAAGACATAAAGGTAACGTGTCAAGGCTTAAAGGTAGACGTGTCAAGGTACGCATGGCAAGATTTAAAGGTACACATTGCAAAGCTTAAAGATACACATGACACATCGCTTAAAGGTAACGTGTCAAGTAAGGGTAACGTGTCAAGACTTAAAGCACGTAAATAAGGAAGTATCAAAATTAAGCGTCTTTCTCTTGCGCGCACAGACACACACACACACATACAATCACACATACACCCACACATCAATAAAATCCTACCCCTCCACTACAACTATTCCAGTCTTCTAACAGCCCACAGAGATAGCAACTAAAATAAATCTCAAGCATATCAAAAGTATCACAATTATATTAAAATCCATATCTTCAAGGTAATATACATATTTCTACATGTAATAATTATATTAAACAATTAACAAATACATGTAACAATTATATTAAAATCCATATCTTTTTTCCAGGTAATGTATGTATTTTTGCATATAAAATATTAAAATCCATTTATTCTAGGTAATGTATGTATTCCTATATATAACCATTATATCGAAATCCATATCTTCCGGGTATTGTATATATTCCAAGTCAATAGCTATTGATAGGGGCTAATCCTGTACTGAGTCATCTATGACGATTCGAGGAAGGAAATGACGAGTATCAAGATACAATGAGTTCCCTTGCTTGTCCTGATTCATTTGAAGTGTTCGTGAAGTAAAAAATTGAACTTTGCCCTGTGATAAGTCACAAAAGACAATTGGTTGTCCTTTTGTACTCTGAAGTTTGTTAAAAATCGTAAAGGCCTATCTTAACCTCTCTGCACTATAGATGTAAGTAAGAGCTTTGTATCACTCAGACTCAGGAAATGAAGGTATACCTTTGCCCCTTCATGTTTTTAATTGTGCTTTTTATACTGAAGTCATATGTACGGACAATTTATAAGCCATTAAAGTCATATTTTGATTTTAAAAAATATTATTTTAATAAGATAGTTTTTGTGTCAGTAAAGCGTGTAAGATGAAACGGTATGTGTGTCAGTAAAGCGTGTGAGATGAAATATGATACAATAATAATGAAAACAAATTTAAAGTTAGTAAATTTATATTCTATTCGAAGATGTTAGCAGCCACATTCTTAAGGCAGCTGTATTGAAATAACTTTTTTTCCCTATTCTGTTATAGGATTGGGCAGTTATCTAAGACCATCAATACAGAATAGTTGCTTAATTTATATCCTCGGGTGTATCACCTCCATCTCATGATCAAACTAGGGCAAGATAAGAGCATTGCACATCGAGGCTGACATGAATATGTAATTTATGTAAGAATTAACATGAAATACGATACAATAATAATGAATGAAAGAATACATGTTTGGCCGCTCGGTGTGTGTGTGTGTGTGTGTGTGTGTGTGTGTGTGCGTGCGTGCGTGCGTGCGTGGAACAACATCATAATATATGTTATATTCTGCATAATTTGAAACGTGCTAATCAGTCTCCTCCTTTGCTAGATGTATGTAGCAGTACTCGGCAAACCTATCTGACAGTCAGATGTTAATTCTTACATAAATTACATATTCATGTCAGCCTCGATGTGCAATGCTCTTATCTTGCCCTAGTTTGATCATGAGTTGGAGGTGATACACCCGAGGATATAAATTAAGCAACTATTCTGTATTGATGGTCTTAGATAACTGCCCAATCCTGTAACAGAATAGGGAAAAAAAGTTATTTCAGTACAGCTGCCTTGAGAAACGGACCTAAACGGACCCACACGGACCTAAACGGACCCAAACGGCCATCACATACTCAGATTCTTCTATGTGGAATATTATCCCCTGGGTTCGACGAGGAATGTTGACAAGGACAAAATGTGTATTTTTACCATTGGAAGTCATCAGATTTCCGAAACTCTTATGTAATGACCAAGGTTCACATCATCATATTCGAGTATTATTATGGCGTGTTATCTTCTGTGTTTATTTTGTCATTTCAGTTACAGAATAAACAAGAACTGGGTTTAACTGCTTAAAATGGGCCTTAACCCTTTGCGTGTGATGTGTGTGTGTGTGATTTGGATTTTTTTAACGTAGCTTTAATAATTTTTCAGTCTGCGGTGTGGTAGTTTATAGTGATGCCTAGCACTGAGGCATCATGCCACAGACATGTAGCATGATGTCCCACCCAGTCACATTATCCTGACACCAGGCCGACCAGTCCTGACACTAATCTCTTAATGATGAGCGCCAAGCGAGACAGCTGTTAGTACCATTTTTAACGGTCACCGGCCATACTCCAACATTTTTCTGTTTACATCAGATTTGCATTACATGATTAAAAGTAGTTATACTCGCACAAAAAGAACAAAAAAAATGTAAAGAAGAAATAATAATTTAATTACTCGAAAAAGACAAATACAACGCTGTTACTTCCCCTTAGCTACGATTTCCCACCTATAGAGGACGCCAACCGGAAATGACGTACATTTATCCCACAAGACTAAGTACATGCTTCTTGTTGTCGAAAAATAAAACATTATAAACTATGGATAGGGAACATTTAGATGGAACTACTGAAAACTAATTTACTGTTACCTTATATCGATATGCGTGCGCAACGCACTAGATCTTGTCGCTTTCAAAACTGTTCCATTGTTTCAATTTATTTTGAAAATTCCCGTTAACGCAGGTAAAAAGAAATCAATGCTGGCTTCCCTATGTCGGCCGACTTTACAAAAAAAAAAAAAAAAAAAAATAGAATTCGGCACACTTAAAAGAATCGAAAGGAACCAAACTTGGCTTCCTTATGTCGGCCGACTTCATAAGATAAAAATCGGCACACTTAAAAGATACCAAAGTCAGTTTCCGGGGTTGGTTTGCTTTGTAATAAAATAACCTTTGTATTTGATATCCTGTCGGTAAGTTGAAACAAGAAGTTCATTGCTCGCTGCCAGTTGCGTTTATCCATCACCCGCGCTTCTATTTGTCTGCCATATGTAATCATAATTGATGTTTGCAGGGCAAATAGTATACACAACAATATCTTGCTTTAATAATACTTTTGTAACCCATGCTAGCGAATAGATTATCATTTGCACTCACAGTGAAAGTATTTTAAAATAATGATTTTTATTTACGAGATACCGTCGTATAGTTAACCTGGATATAATACAATCGCAGAGGAGGGTTCTCTGACGGAGCTTGCAAGCGGCTACACCCTCTTCTGGAAAGGAAAAGCCCAAAACGAAGACAGGATCCACGGAGTCGGCCTGGCTATCAAATCAAGCCTTCTGAAGCAGCTTCCAGACCTGCCTGTTGGTATTAATGAGAAGCTAATGAAAATACGGCTACCTATAAGCCACAAACGCCACGCAACAATCATCAGCGCCTACGCCCCTACCCTCACGAGCCCAGCGGAAACCATCGAGCAGTTCTATGCGAACCTCAGCTCTGTACTATGCTCAATTCCGGCTGACGACAAAATCATACTACTGGGGGACTTCAACGCCCGTGTTGGCTGTGACTATGGTCGATGGAAAGGTGTACTTGGCAAGCACGGTGTCGGCAAGATGAACAACAACGGCCTGCTGTTACTCAGCAAATGCGCAGAATTTGACCTCCTTATCATAAACTCAATGTTCAGAATGGCGAACAAACACAAGAACACCTGGATGCACCCCAGATCTCGCCAATGGCACCTAATCGACTATGTAATAGTCTGTCAGCGCGATGCCCAGGATGTCCTCATCACCAAGGCCATGCGAGGAGCGGAATGTTGGACAGACCACAGACTTGTCCGAACCACCCTAAAACTGAGCATTGCCCCACATCACCCAAGGCGCCCTAAGCTTATGCGCACAGCTTCAACATTGTCAAACTTCAGCAGTCCTCCATCCAGCTTGATTTCCAGAAGAGCCTAGATGAAAAAATGTCTACCAACGGACCTTTACATGGAAGTGCCTCCGAGAAATGGAACAAGCTCAGGGACATGATAAGAGAGACGGCTATGGCGACTCTGGGCCCCAAGAAGCGAACCCATTAAGACTGGTTCGACGAGAACAACGATGCCATTGAAGATCTGCTTGCCAGAAAAAATAAAGCATTCATGGACTGGCAGAATGACCCAAACTCCATCCCCAAAAAAGACCGCTTCAAATCCTATCAAGCTGAGGCTCAGAGAGAAATCCGCAAGATGTATGACCAGTGGTGGGAAAGGAAAGCTAATGAAGTGCAACGCTATGCCGACACTAACAACTCCAAAGAGTTCTACAGTGTCATCAAGTCAATCTCCGGCCCTTCAAAGTCTGGTTCTGCCCCCTTGCTTGCTGCAGATGGCAGTACACTAATAAAGGACAAGGCTGGCATTAAGGACAGATAGAAAGAGCACTTTAGCCAGCTCCTAAACCTGCCCTCATCGGTTAGCCATTCTGCTCTTGAACAAATACTCCAACAGCCAACGCATGACCAACTGAATGTTCCGCCAACGATAGAGGAGATGAGGACGGCCATTAAACAAATGAACTGTGGCAGGGCACCTGGTAAGGATGGCATCCCAGCGGAGGTGTACAAGGCTCTCAGTGAACAGACTCTAGAGGCATTCCAAGATGTGCTAACCAGCATCTGGACGGAAGAGGAGATGCCAGACGACCTCCGCGACGCATCAGTTGTAACCATCTATAAGAATAAAGGCACACGTGCGGACTGCAATAACTATAGAGGCATCTCCCTACTCTCCATAGCTGGCAAAATACTTGCTCGCCTCATTCTCAACAGACTTATCGCATCAGTGTCAGAAGATAACGTACCTGAGTCTCAATGTGGTTCTCGGCCAGACCGTAGCACTGCTGACATGATCTTCGCAGTAAGACAAGTCCAAGAGAAGTGCCTTGAGCAGAACATGAATCTGTATGCCGTCTTCGTGGACCTGACGAAGGCATTCGACACAGTCAACAGAGACGCACTGTGGGTAATACTCAAGAAGCTTGGTTGTCCTCAGAAGTTTACCAACCTCATCCGGCTTTTCCATGATGACATGACAGGAGAGATTCTCTCAGACATGAACCCTCTGAGAAATTCCCCATATCTAACGGTGTCAAACAGGGCTGTGTACTCGCTCCGGTGCTCTTCAACCTCTTCTTCACGCAGGTACTGCTTCACGCCATCCGTGACCTTGACCTTGGTATCTACATTAGATATCGCCTGGATGGATCAGTGTTTGATCTCAGACGCCTAGCTGCTAAAACCAAGACGCTTGAAAGACTCATCACTGAAGCACTCTTTGCAGATGACTGTGCCCTCATGGCCCATGAAGAGATTCACCTACAGACAATTGTGGACAAGTTCTCTGAAGCCTCCAGTCTGTTCGGACTCACAATAAGCCTAGGAAAGACAGAAGTCCTCTTCCAGCCTGCTTCAAACACTGTCCTTTCACAACCCTGCATCACCATCGGCGACACGCAGCTGAAGAATGTGGACAGCTTCAAATACCTAGGCAGCACAATATCCAATGATGGCTCCCTGGACAAAGAGATCACTGCGAGGATCCAAAAAGCCAGCCAAGCATTCGGACGACTTCAAGCCAAGGTCTTGCAGCACAGGGATATACACTTGTCAACAAAGTTGAAGGTGTACAATGCAGTTGTCCAGACGTCTCTCTTGTATGGCTGTGAAACGTGGACTGTGTACCGAAGGCACATCAGTCGGTTGGAACAATTCCCTGAGAGCCATCATGAGGATCAAGTGGCAGGACCGAATCCCCAATCAGGAAGTCCTTGATAGAGTAAATACAACAAGCATCGAAGCCAAACTGATCCAGGCCCAGCTTCGTTGGACCGGCCATGTCATCCGCATGGATCAAAACAGAATCCCAAAGCAACTGTTCTTTGGCGAGCTAGTCCAAGGCAACCGAAACCAAGGCCGCCCTCACAAGAGGTACAAAGACAACCTCAAGACGCACATCAAATGGGCAGACCTTCAACCCCATCAGCTCGAGCTCGCTGCCTCAGACAGAAGTCACTGGCGAGTCCTGACCAGAAAAGCCAGTTCCACCTTCGAGGCTGACCGCCGCCAGCGTCTTGCTGCAGCCCGTGAGAGACGTCACAAAGCTGCGTCTCAGCCACCCCCAAGTACCGGTGTCCCATGCCCCACCTGCAACCGCCTGTGTTCATCGGAATTTGGACTCCGGAGCCACATACGCGTCCATCGTTGATGAGACTGCACAACATGTCTTCCTCGGCCCCCGAGAGACTACCAAGAATACAATCTTGGTCAGTTTGCACATTGTAACTTATGCGTGAATGGCAGGTGCCTTCAAGCAGTCGGGTGATATTTTCGTCTCTTTTGCGATTTTGTTATTTGACATAAGCGATACACACTACAGTAAGGATGCATACGCAATCCCGCATCCGTTACATATACGGAGTTCGTGGATATATATTTTTTTTCTTTAATAAATTTCGCATGATGAAAAAAGAAGGAATAAATTATAACCATGTAAGGTTAGTTTCTTTCATTTTATTTTTAGATAAGTGTATTTTTATCAATTTTTTGTACCGTGCAAGGGGGAGGGGGGCACAAATTCAACACAAGATTATTTCCTTTCTTATTTGTATGGAATAATGGAGCAAATATGATTGACGATATTGAGTAGTAATGACAAGCTTTTAATTTACGCGCGCACACACTAAGGCAACTTGAAAAATAAAAACAAACAATAAAATTAACTGGTAAGAGCTTCATATTGCAGCAACTAAACACTGACAAAAAGCTCAACATTATTCTCTCTTTCTCTCTTTCATGTGTAATCGAGTGTGTATTATATGCAGCAGTGTTACAACGTGAAGCCTAAAATTAATTATATTTGTTATTATATCTCATGTACACTACCCTTAGAAAAATGTATACGTATTCTGTAGAATATTATCTGTTAAGTATTATTGTTTTATAAATCAGTATTGATAATTTGACCGGAAGACTTATATTGAGAATGTCGTTGTGCAGATGCATATGTATTTTTAGCATAAAACAAATGTATATAAATATTTTAATTAGAACAAGCAAGATATGTCAGTTTGTGTTTTCTCTCATATATACGTACGTTACGGAGTATGATTATTTTCTTTGAAAGAATAGAAAGATAGTTTGTTTAAATTTAGTTGGGTTTTTTTTTCTAAAACCTATTCCTAAAACGTATCTTACATAGTATGTACTTGTTGTTTGAAGAAAAAGAACTTGTTTAAACTATTGTTAAGTTGGGCAGAATTGTCTTTCGAGTTGGCCGAATTGACTATAATCCGGCATAAATTATACAACTTTCCCATCCCCTCACCCTATTCGATCCCACAGCTTGAATCCACTTTTTTTCTGGTAAACAGGGTCTTTCGGATAAAGAAAGAACCCTTTTTCCCATCATCACACTTTTGGTTACATCCATATGCAACACAGTGCACCATATTTGTTGTACAAAAGCACGATCGTAAGATATATCACATAGACATTTACGTGGGGAAATTAAACACATAAATGGCTAGGTTGAATAGAAGTGATAAATGTACGTCATATCCGTTTTTGGTACGCGGAAACTACCGATTGTTTACGGAGATTGCTGAATAATTTTTTCATTTATAAAAGCGGATTTGTAAGTCTAATTAAACATTTTTGTTGTGTGCATACATAACAAATGCGTTTTGTTCATGACTATAATATCACACGTTTGTACAATATAGTGGCCAGTGACCTTTAAAAGTTTTTGGTATGACTTGGCCAGAGAGTGAACCCACGACCTCCCGCATTCGAGGCGGACGCTCTAACCACTAGGCTACCGGAGCGATCCCCTTTGCTATCAGTACCAAATAACAATATGGCATATATAAACAAAACATTTAAATAAAAATTATAGCTTATTAAGCCTCGTGTTAATGCTCAAATTTGTACTATTTCAGCAAGGTGCATGAAGACACATACTGTGGTAATCAAATAAGAGCTGGAGAAACATATTACTCCGCAGGACCCCAGATAGAACTTCAGTTCAGGTCAGACGACAGGAACGAAATGCTTCGGGGATTTGAAATTCAAGCGTTTCACGCTGAAACAAAAGGTAGATCAAACTGAAGGAAGAATAAATGCATGGTTTATTTACTAATTAATTAACAAAAAATTTCGAAACTAATGTTCAAAAATCACTTCTTACTTTTCATTTTTAATCTGCGTTTAGTGACGTTTTTTCCGGAAATATTCTTTGTGTACAGTTTGGTTTTCAATCAAACGCACTTTTTACACATTGAGTATTTCCAAAGATGGTATTCATTTTTTAAACTTAGATGGTTTCTTCTCGAGTTTGTCTTTTTGAACGAGGTCTCCTACGTTGGTGTTCTTCCTTTGGTGTTCGAAAGGTTAATTTTATCTTCTCATGGGTTTTGGTCTTTTCATACAAGTCGGTTTGTTTTGAGATGTAATTTTGAGTTTTAATCTGACTTTTCCAGATTTTATTTGACTTTTTTTATATGGTGTCTCAGAATCTTTTCCGATTTCATTTGTGTCAATAACTTTCTTATAATCTATTTCCACCCAGGTGAGCTGATACAGAAAGAGAAACAGTTAAAACAGAACATATCCATGATCGAAACAGGTAATCGAATAAAACCAAATTTTCATGACTTATACATTCTGATAGACAAAGTTTCTTTGCAGAGGTTGAAATTCAGTATATCCGTGCCTTATTAATTCTTATTAAAGTTTTATATGTCTATGCTTTCTATGACGTGAAGAGGTTTTGAAAACATTTGATAACAGCAGATAGAACTGATACGGGCAAAACGATGGATGGGAATATGGAAGACGAACCCAAGATGCTGAATTACTGTCTTCCGCCCCGAAACTCCTCTTCAAAACAAGAAACTAAATGCGAATAAAAAGTAATCATTTAAATTGATTGATATGTGTTCGCAATGTTGGAAATTAAAAGGAAGTAACACAAAATCAAACGTGAATAGGATATTGTTCCGACACAACAGCTGACAGTATAATAAAGGGATAGTCTGAACCAAAATCAAACCTTAAATTCAATTTCAGCTAGAAATTATAAAATCATCAACCGTCCTAAAATGTTTGGTACTATCGGTGAAATCATGCAAACATGAAGAGCAAATATTAACAAGCTCATTCTAAACGCTTTGTAAATCAACAATAATTATAGGTAAATTTAATGAAAATGAAAATGTCTAAATACGTTGTCTGGATTGGAATGTATGTTTCAAGAGTGCTTTGTTACTATGGGTCCAAATTAGTTTCAAAGGCTCTGTCCAGGCAAGATATTACGGTGAAATATAAATACTGAATATTTTGAACCCTGTCCTGAATATCACAGAACATTGATTTAGTGGCAACCAATCATCAAGGTCGTTACTTTTTACTGGCTGTGGAAGAAACGATCTCATACTCGAGCTCAGGGTTTTATTTTCTGCAAGCCTTGTGAATATCTAAGTAATTGGCATTCCGAGTTCCAAGTCAACACTTTTTTAAGACATTGGGAGCATTCGGACGTGTCTTAAGCACCAGTTCCACTAACTTCATGTGTTCGAGGTAACGAAATTCAACTATATTTAAACGGCGGGGGGGGGGGGGGGGGGGGGGGGGGGGGGGGGAGGCATCACGGCAAATGAACGACTTTTTAGATTCCTCAATGAAAGAAGTTTCCAGTAAAACAATCACAGCAGGGGACACAACTCCACCATAAGAAAGCATGTCTGTAAAGCACATCGTAGGAATTTTTATTGACAGTTCTTATATGATAGGTTCTTTATACAAAGAACATCTGTCTAATCAAAAGCTTGTCCCCAGTTCCCATTCACATTTCCTAATATGACATTACTCCACGTCACCGATGACCGTGAGCTGTCACAACGACATTTTTATTGCATATGCGTGCTATTGTTTGTTAATAACCACTTTTTAGACTTAAATCGCATATGAATAACTGAATTAATTATATTTTAGCCAACAATAATTAAAGATGCCTTTAAACAACGAGTCTTTAACACTTTCCTATAAATGACATGCTTTAACCGTGTCCATACTGTCCTTTATAAATGCATTTAACTTTATGTTACAGCTCCAGTGCCAAACGTTGTTGATAAAAGGAATGGCCAGACTTTACTTATTATTGGGTTGGCCAGTGGTACAGCCGTCGTCAGCGTTATCTTCGTAATTATTTTCATATATTTTCTGAAAGCCATGCTGAAGCCACGCAAACCCATAAAACTTCACAACATCTTGATTGCTGGAGATAAAAGCATATCGCCCACAGGAAGAAATAACGTGATACTCCTTGGCACGGGCAGACGATATTCCAAAGACAAAGAGATGCCAACAAGCTCTAAAAACGTCGAGAAACCCGGAGTCGTTACAAACAGATTGTATTATACGAGTAAATGTTCAGCTGCCGATTATGGCAAAGCTAAAGCGTCGATTGAAACAAGATTGAAAAGAGTTCACGAGACAAGCAAAGCTAGACCCGAAAATTTATATGTACATTCGATTCCGGTCAAATCTGAAACGGACAATTCCAACAAGACTGAATGCACATGCTGAAGTTTCCACCACAGCGCAATTTCAGTATCTTAGCTGAAAATATACAATTTTGCAGATTTTCTGGGAAAACGAAAACATTTTTTTTTCTTCGAAGTGCTGTAAGACCTAATGACTCCATTGCTGTTGATAATTTTCCGTAGATATTTCATGAGCAAAAATATAATTCAGATTATGAAATATGGATGGTGAACAAGAAAACTACTTCACGACGACAACGATGAGGCAGTTCTGCCTATCCCTTTCTGCGTGCTAGAGCAGACTTGATTAAAACAAACAGTCCATACAAAGATACATGGATTTCCAATGCTCCCTTACAGCCTTTCTCACAAACGTTGGTGAGAGAGTTGCTATGTTATTTGATTATCAGTGATGTTCCGAATTTCACCTAAAACGTCTCTGCTCCATTAATACCCGCCTACATCCGTCGTTTTTCAACTCGTCTTCCGAAATAAAGCGAACGTTCGTAAAGTCTCGGGCATGCATAGTCTCGTCATGCTAATGGCATCACAAACAAGCTGAGTATCGATAACAAAGACAGAGTGTCAGCTGATTCCTTTCGGAATTTTAGGCTGGGCGTGATTTTATGACGAAGTGAAAGGAAAATGTGTCACTATGTTTTAAATATATATTCAAGTTTGTTACGAATATGTAATTAAATTATTTGTGTGTTAGTTTTAAATTCTTTTTTTATTTTAATTTTGTTTCATTACATTTTATTGTAATGATTATTTTCACGGGATTCGATATTTTTTCCAGCAAAGTTCAATTTGTTTAGAACGTAAAAATATTTCTTCAGCACTATTTTTAGCTCACTTTGGTTCATAGATTTTGTAAACACTACGCGAAAACGATTGGCTATTGCCAAGGTCATTTCGGCCCGCATGTTAGCTGAACTGTAAACAGTCTTTCTTTTTTATATATTTTCAGTGTGAGAATTTGGTTCTTAGATAGGGCTATTCTTGCCTACGTGCTAATTTTCATTCTTTTTATTACGCTGTTCAAATGTTAAGAGACCACGTGACCCATCACGCGGGAATGAGGTGACGTTTTAGTTGGGTTAAATACTTATTCCGAGAGCTTTCCAGCCAGTCGTATTCTTGACACCTTGAGGGTACAAGGTGTTTTATATTGTTGATGCCGGCTTGTTTTGAAGTTCATCTATTTTTTGAATTTAATAATTTATTCTCTAGAAAACTAAACAAGTCCTTTATATTTATAAAAGTTCTGGGACAAAGAAATTCAGTGGAAATTTATTCTGGAGTTTAACGGAAACATTATAAACTGTGATTCAATCGAGGATCTGTTACCATCAGTACAGACATCTGACGTCATCGCCTCCATATTGGAATTTCATCGAGATTCGAACCCGGATTCAATTAGAACTGTTTAGTGATAGGACTTATATTTTTTCAATCTTAGGATTAAATTTTGGATTATATTCACAAACCGTAAGTCCTATTTCCAATTTTTACATTGTTTTCTAGGGAAATAAATTATTTTGTTAAAATAAACAAAGCTTGTTGGATTCACTCTTTTCTCTTGTTACCTTTGTACGAGCCTACACGTAACAAGTTACCTACAACAATTTGGTCCAAGATATTCAATAGACTTTCGTGATCATTTTAACAGGTATCAAAAAATAGGTTTCATATTTCGGGTTTTAAAATCATTCTACGCATACCATTTCATAACGAAAAGCGGCGCTCAGTAGACATAAGGCCAAAATTGTATACATTAGCAAGACAACAAATTGGATGCGTTCGAAAATTCGACAATTCTCCCTGCAGGTTATTATTTTCATTCAATAATTCGACCGCTCCGGTGGCCTAGTGGTAGAGCGTCTGCCTCGGATGCGGGAGGTCGCGGGTTCGAACCCCGACCGAGTCATACCAAAGACTTTTAAAATGGTACTAACAGCTGCCTCGCTTGGCGCTCAGCATTAAGAGGTTAGTGTTAGGACTTGTCGGCTTGGTGTCAGGATATTGTGACTGGGTGGGACATCATGCTACATGTCTGCGGCATGATGCCCCAGTGCTAAACATCACTATAAGCTGTCACACTGCAGACATCGTAGTGATATGACTGAAAAATTGTTAAAGCTACGCTAAAAATCTAAATCACACACACTCATTCAGTAATTCTCCCTGCATGTTATTGTTTTTGTTATTGTTGTTGATACTGCTATTATTATTATTATTATTATTATTATTATTATTATTATTGGTGGGGTAGTAGTAGTAGTAGTAGTAGTAGTAGTAGTAGCAGCAACAGCAGCATTAGCAGTATTGTTGCTCTTGTTGTAATCATCATTACCAACATTACTGATTGATTAATTGATTGATCAAAATAATGTTGTCTGGCTAAAGCACGATCCATATTTACAGTTATTTTCACGAATTATATAAAGCCAGTTTCAAGTATTCAGACCTTTTGTGAACTCTTGTATTGCGTGTGTGAGACTGTATCATGGTGAACTGAACATATGTATTCATGCCAAATCTATTCACATGGGCATCTACCCATTCGTCATTGGATGGATTGTGATTGATTAAGTCGAAAACGGAATATATTTGCCATTGTTTTCTTCTCGTCGGAAGCTTCAACCTTCTCCAATATACTGAATTGAAGACTTTTTACTCTTATTCGTGATTTATTCGTGATTTATCATTTTTCATTCTTGATGATTAGCATGTTGATTTATTTTTATAATATCTTGCACAAATGACATTGATATCTTAAGAATGCGTTTCATAAAAACTTAGTTTTACATGATCAAGCCAGATTAACTGGTTTGACTGGAGCGGTTTCGTGACGTCAGCCAGGATGGCACGTGCTGTTTGAGTACAGGCTGTTTATTATGGTGTTACCCATGTTCGTCTGTCAATCGCCATCTTCATCTTAAGTGCCTCAGTCATGATGAGTATAATCCCACTACGGTAAACGTTTCACATGTGTATTTCACAAGATGCTCATTGTATACAATTACAAGCTAATTTTGTACAATTTAAAGTCGAATTTAAAGCTTGTATAGTATCTACATCACAACAATTGCCGAAACCTTGAAATGGCCACCAACTGCTGAGGAATAATCCATGACTGGACGTACAAATGTCTTGTAATTTCGAGTTTTGGCTTCAGATGGGCGCGTATTGATGGTTCGATTCAGGAAAGCAATCAAGTTACTTCGCGCTTTTTATTTTGGCTCAATAACTTTGGAAGGACTTCATGAATTGAAATCAATTTTGGTATGTAGAAAATATTTTCACACAATAAAGACATGTATAGTCCCTAGATAATTGAAAAGAAAATAAATCCAGTCGATTTTATGAATAGTCGGTGTATAGTGTTGCAAATTCGACCACGAAAAACTAATAAAAACATGCCTACCTCACTCATTTGTATTACTATGTTTAATTTTTCACATAATGGGCGGGAGAAAGTTCGAAGACCATTCCCAAAAATTATCTAACCACAGTCAGTAAAATCCGTAGCTGAAAGTTTTGCCTCACACGATCAAAAAAGAAGTTGTGTAACATTCCATACGCACGCATGCAAGTTATTTTGCAGTCTTTAAGTTTTCCTTATAAGGCATTGGGGCAGTCTGTTTCCAATTTATTAATCGAACTTTGAAACTAAGTTACCAATACGTTAATAAATATTACATGTATGAAATCAATAATGCATGTTGCACTCTATTAGAAATCAAGAATGCATGTTACACTCTTTTAGAAATGAATAATATATGTTACACTCTATTAGAAATCAAGAATGCATGTTCTATTCTATTAGAAATCAAGAATGCATGTTACACTCTATTAGAAATGAATAATGCATGTTACACTCTATTAGAAATCAATAATGCATGTTACACTATTAGAAATCAAGAATGCATGTTACATTCTATTAGAAATCAAGAATACATGTTACACAATTAGAAATGAATAATGCATGTTACACTCTATTAAAATCAATAATGCATGTTACACTCTTTTAGAAATGAATAATACATGTTACACTCTATTAGAAATCAAGAATGCATGTTACACTCTATTAGAAATCAATAATGCATGTTACATTCTATTAGAAATCGATAATGCATATTACACTCTTTTAGGAATCGATAATGTCTGTTACACTCTATTAGGTTGTTCAAATGCAATAAACAAAATATACAGATTTTATGTTGATAGATATATTACATATCCACCAAATTAGAGACTGATCAAACCTTTTTCAAAGCTTTAGATGAAGAATGTTTTCATTATTTGTTTTCTCTTACTCATCTACTTCGTTTAACGCGCCTTCTTCTTTTTGATTATGAGCATTTGTGCAGTAATCATTCAATCGTCAGTGTGAATTACGGACATATTAAATAATCGGTGTGCATTTTATGCACGAATTATAAAAATCTAATAGCCATATCCCTCAAAAAGTACTACAGTATATTTTTATTGTCAGATGTTTTTCTGTCGTAATGTGCAAGAACTCCCGATCTTAAGTTGGTACGTCTAAGGGAAATAAAATTTGCTTGGTGTTTCTAATTGTATTCTAATCAGTACCCTCTATTATTTTGCAAAATGGGTGACTGAGTCAAATAACTGAACATTTTTAAAATTGTTCAAAGTACGTGACCGTAGGTAATTCGAATAGAATTATCAGAAAAAAGGGTGGTTCTTCCAGGAAGAGAGTACTTCGTGCAAGCTGTGACCTACTTTGGCATAGTATTGTAACAATAACGCGATTTTATGCAAGTACAGCCAGAACCATTTAAAGGTTATATTTATTTATTTATATATTTATTTATTCATTTATTTATTCTGTCCTTTTTGTTAATCACTATGTTTTACAAGTGTGCTTCGTGATGTGTGCTTATTGTCTATTTTTATTTTGACTTTAAACATATTGACAATTTGTAATTGACCACAAGGTAGCGCAACTAAATGACACCATTTTTCTAGCAGTACAAACAATTGATTTCTGAGTGACAAATGGAGAAACTAAAGTAACAATTTACTAAAGTAAAGGCAACAAACAAAAAGAAAAATATAAAGGAATATGAAAGAAAGAAACAAGCAAAGAAAATAAAGGAAAAATATAGATAAAGACTGTAAA
>JAECUM010027255.1:0-28187 GCA_016617855.1 Megalonaias nervosa | reverse complement strand
AATTTAAGTAAATTCAGGAAGTGTTTTATTTTCCTTCAGTACTGCTAGAAAAACACTTATAATGTTGTGAACCAAAATGCAAATAAACCTCAATGTCCTATCATAAGTCCAAAAATATAGAATGTTCTGAATGTATTCTAATAGTCTTGAATGTCCTAATATAACACAACGATGCAATCCAATATATCTTTGAATGGATTCACAAACTCCAGATTTATGTATTAATTATAGTCAATGAGCACTTCAGTAATTCCAATGAATATTTTAAATAAAGAATTCATCGTCTAATTATATCTGATTTCAGCAAGACAACTGCACACTCTGATCATATTTTGATTCTCACAGACTGATATAGAACGGGAATGAAATATTTATAAAATCGCTATTTATATATATTTTCACTTGACCTATATGGTAAAATAATGTGCAGATTTCCAACGGAAATACCTAGTCTAACTTTAAACCAGACTGGCCTACGTAAACATTTTATTTTGAACTTACAACCATGGCCAAAAGTTATCCATGTTACAATTCTGTTTCATCTTATATTCTTTTACAAAAGATAAGCACTCAGTTTCATCCAAATATACATATGAAAATACTTTATGTAGGCTTTGCAAAATTTGCTGTACAAGAATTTAGAATGCGAATCACTTCTCAGAAATCTATAGGAATACATTCTGACAATCAGAGACTGTCCTCAAGTTGGCATGTAAGGCAAATTGCTATGCATGTATTGCCATATCTTATTCAGGCTGTAATATATATATATATATATATATATATATATATATATATATATATATATATATATATATATATATATATATATATTAAACATTCACGCAATAGAATTTCATGCACTACCAAATAGATCAATAGAATGAGCGTTATAATATGTTCATGAGAAGCCGAATGCATAATAATATTCTCAAACAAATCAACGTTCAAGAAATATGGTTAAAATTTGCCATACGACATTCAGATAGCTAAATTAATCCTCCTGTCTGAGTATTAGGACACCAAAACAATTAAACCTCGTATAGAGTATTAAAACACCAAAACAATTAAAATGAATAACAGGGCACCAAAAGAATCTGAGTATTAGAACACCAAACAAATAAACATCCTATTTGTGTATTAGGACACCAAAACAACTTCGATGGGGACAAAGTTAAGGAGCCAGTGCTGAAAGTGGTACATTTTCTTGGTAATAACTATGCTACCTGTATACAATAATTTATTGTTGTACAAATTATGAAACTACATTGTAAAATAGGTACAACATGGACAAGACAGAGCAGAAGAAACATAATCGTGAGTCAAGACAGGAATTTCTTTGAGGGATTCTTAGTGATTTGTTGAGAAAAATCTGAAGCCTTTACACAAACTCAGAAACTGTATGTTTTCTAGTACCCGGATTCTTGCTAGCCTTGACACATCTTGCCAGCCATGCAGAAGGGAAGAAGATATATTGTAGGATTGTAGGATCCTTTGGACTTTATTTACTTTTTGAGTGATCAGGTAAAATTTACACATCAATAAATACCCAACCATGATTATTTAATCCTTATAATTCCAATGTACTTCATTTCTGTCATCAGATCAGCAGATTGCATCATCAAGACATTCACTTTTAGGTAGATCAAAGTTTTCTTGTATTAGCCTCTTAACTGTGACAGAATACATAGCCCGATCTTCGCTAGCGAAGAATCGTCAATTCTTTATACAATAATATAGGGTAGAGCGTCAGAGTGGATCATGTCAGTAATATATTGTTATGATCGTTACTTTAATACGTACAAATTTTGGTTGATGCTGTTTAAACCAGCTTATTCCTTATTTTTCTTTCATGATGCTTGTGTATGGCACGTGTTTTTACAGCATTCTTTGCTGCTGCTTTCTCCGCATTTCGATTTTTCAATAGCGTGTCCATATTTAGTGAGATCCCTTGCTCGACATATGACCCTGACCTTGAATAACAGCCGGTGAAACATTATCGAAGCAAAATGCAACAATTTCTAAGATTGGCTTGCAAAAGCGGCTGGGGGTGGGGGTGGTGGAGAGGGGGGAGTGTTGAAATGCAGGAATGTCTGTGTATTTACACTTTTATCTTCTATTAGGCGATTTTAATTAGGATGTTGCACATTTTGTTTGGGAATCACAAGATGGATAGGTGGGGTTTGTTGCTGTTATTATTTTGGTGTAAGACATTGGTACTGATAAAAGCACCACATAAAATTACCTGGAAACTTGGAACCAAAAGTAGTCCGCAGAATTTACAGATGTATAAAAAATTATTGATCAGTATCACGTGGCCGTTTATATCCAATCATATTGCAGAACATTTGGTTGATTCATAACAATTGGAATTAATTCACAATATATGTTATACATGGATATATGATAAACATAAAAGTTGCTGGTAAATGGAGATGATTTAGATTCTGCGTTGTTGAATGAAGTAGTTTCAATTACATATGTAATGGTATTCATTTTCTAATCATCACCACAAGCACAAAGTGGATTAGTTCTCAAATCATGAGGATATATCGTTCAGTAAATCACTACAGTTATTTCAAATTAATGTATGCAGAATAGATAATTTCCTGTTACTAACGAACAAATGGGTAGGAACTTGTGTTGTCTTTGTTCTATTTTACTTCTGAAGATTGAATAGTATCTTTCACTTTTTACTGAATCTTGGAATGAGTTCTAAACATGAATAGAAGAGTCTAAAATTGAGTTTCTGCTTATTCTGAGTCGGCATTTTGTCACTGCAACCACTGGTGGTAGAAGGTCGGCAAGATAAGAAGGAGAGACTCGGTATACAATTTTATAAAAGTAACATAGTTTATGAACCTTTCATCTATTTGCCAAGGTAGACCAACCAGTTTCTTAATAAATCTTATGACCAGTCACTTCTAGTAAAAGCCCAGTTACAATTCTCCCTGCTTTTAATTGCAATTTTTCTAATCTGTGAGAGTTTTCGGGCGAACAACCTTCCCAAGCAACATCAGCGTATTCTAGTATAGTTTGGATGAATGTGATATATATTCTTTCTAATATCTTTTGGCTAAATTTATATTTAAGACTTTTTCAGGCAGTTACCATTTTTGAGGACAATATAAATATTTTATCAATATGTTTGGTCCAGTTTCCTAGACTACTGAAAGTTTCGCCACGATGTTTGTGGGACTCTACAAAACTTATGATTTCAGTTTTGAATATTAGTTCAGGGAAAACCAGTTACAGATTACGCGAGAAAACCATTGCCTCAGTTTTGGTTGGATTAAAGTCAACTAACAACTATCTTGACCAATCGTCAACCGTTTTATAAGTTTGTGTTCAGTACATCTTTCTTACTTTAGTTTGCAGATGTTGAAAATTTTGTAATATTTTTGCAGCTCGCGACCTTTTGCCCTCGCACCCGAATGACATTTATTTTTTCTCAACGAAAACACCTGGACATTCAAGATTTGTATACTGTACTTTTTGTACCTTCTTTCTGCACATTTATTTTTCATTACTAATTTTGAAGATTATGTCACTTTGCATACTGCTAGAGAGGCATGTTTATAGTTAATGCTATAAAAAAAATTTATATTTAATAAGTTCCCTTGTAGAAATATATGAATGATATATACTTTGTTAACATAACTGTAACCTTTACTAAATTTTCATTCCTGATGCCTGATATTACTAATTTCAGTGTATGCAAAATCTAATAGTAGCTATTCGCTGGAAATGCATGTGAAACCTTATGGTAACTAAATAGCACTCATATTTTTATGAATACTCTCTTGTTCATAGTTGATAACATCATGCTTCATTCAAAAACCTTTGTCTGTATCAATGCATTACTTTATCGCAAGATCCCTTTTAAACTCAGAGATGTAATCACCAAAGAGAGGTAATTTATATTACAACGCGTTCATGCACATTAATGTAAGCGTTTAAGATTCTCACACAAGATCACAACTTAAACATGAAAGCATTTTTTTTTTTTCTAGATTTGTTTTTTTTTTAATCATCAGGATATTTGCTTTGCATCTTGTTTACTTCTTTTTCATGTATTCCTGATAATGTGAGAAAAAATTATGAGTCGTTTTGACTCGCATATTATTAGATTAATTTTAGGTAATATTATCTAGGTTTTGTACATTAAAATTCAAAATTAATAGTAGGAAAAATTTTGACCATAGATAAGCATGACTCTAATTACGATAACATCATGCTTCATTCAAAAGCCTTTGTATGTATTAATGCATTACTTTATTGCACTATCCCTTTTAAACTCAGAGATGCAATCACCAAAGAGAGATAATTTATATTACAACGCTTTCATGCACATTAATGTAAGCGTTTAAGATTCTCTCAGAAGATCACAACTTAAACATGAAAGCATTTTTTTTTTCTTCTAGATTTGGTTTTTTATTCATCAGGATATTTGCTTTGCATCTTTTTTTACTTCTTTCTTTTTTTTTTGTATTCCTGATATTGGGAGAAAAAATTAAGAGTCGTTTTGACTCGCATATTATTAGATTAATTTTAGGTTATATTATCTAGGTTTTGTACATTAAATTCAAAATAAATAGTAGGAAAAATTTTAACCATAGATAAGCATGACTCTAATTACGAATGTGGCCTACGTAGAATGAGGTATCGTAGCCAGTTATCTTTCCAACAGGTGGAGCCACAGAAAAACCCGGTCCCGATATTTGGTCATCCTCGGAGTTTTTCGTTAGCTAGAACAATCTATTATTGATTAATCGAGCGATAAATAATTATGAAAACTACAATAATACTCATATAAAAGAAACTAATATTGTCTTATTTCATTTTTCAGTGTATCAAAATATATACTATATTAGCACTACAAGACACTAAAATCGCCGTTTGTCTTCTTTTTCAGTTTAATTAAGATAGGATATCTTACCACTTTTGGTCTCCTTATGTTGAAACCGTTTGTGCCACCGTTTGTGCCAACCTATTATATATAAAAACTTAATGCTATTAACTTCATTTTTTTTATCCGCTGATTAGTGTGGCTTTAATAAAACCGTGTGATTAGTGTGGCCTAATGAAAATCTCTTAAACAATAGTTACAAATGCAACGCTGCATTTTCTAGTTATGTACATGGAAAAAAGAACTTAAAAGTAAATACAAACTGTAAACTTATTGTCTTATTATTGTTATTCACTCATTATATGACAATTAATTTATGCAAAACAACCGTGAGAACGGTTTCGTATTTAAAACCTTAAACGAAAATAAAATAATTGCCTTTATGTGGTCAACAAAAGTGAAACATATTTAGACCATGCTAATTCTCTTTCTTTTTGTTTCTGCCAAGTAATATTTATGTATACGTTTTCAGAATAAAATGAAAATAGATCATTTCACTTCTAGCAATTCTAACACATATCACTGCACACATACGCACACCAAAAAACACACCTATAAATCTTCTCTCTCTCTCTCTCTCTCTCTCTCTCTCTCTCTCTCTCTCTCACACACACACACACACACACACACACACCAATCTAAGGGTAAATATCAAATTAAGCCCAATTTAAATAAGAAGTATAGTTGTAATAATAAAAATTATTTTCTGGAGAAGAGCAGCAGTAGCATTGCAAACTTTATTTCACTTCTTTGAGGGAGGTCGTGGGTTCGATCCCCGGTCGAGTCATACCAAAGACTTACAACAATGGTACTAACAGCTGCCTCGCTTGGCGCTCAGCATTAAGAGGTTAGTGTTAGGACTGGTCGTCCTGGTGTCAGGATAATGTGACTGGGTGGGACATCATGCTACATGTCTGCGGCATGGTGCCCCAGTGCTAGACATCACTATAAACTGCCACACTGCAGACATCGTAGCGATATGACTGAAAAATTGTTAAAGCTACGTTAAAAATCATAATCACATCACATCACATCACTTCTTTGACTTATAAAAATACTGGTCTAGGACGACATCTTTACAAAACTTACTGTCGTAGACATCCAACCAGAGAAGAAAAAGAACATTTACAGCTGCATATAATGCAGATATGATATTACCTTAATAACATATCAAATATATGTTTAACGTAAACAAATAATCAACGAGAATCATGTATATTTCTAAACTAAATATCGTTTTTAAGGAAGTTGAACATTTTTACTAATCTACCCCACCAAGTAACTATCTAAAGAATTACTCAGAATAAATTGCTGAATCGTCCATGATTTATACAAGTTTAGGGATATGAATTTGTTGAAAATTAATTTCAAAAAAGATTCACAGGGTTAATTTGTGTGAAAATAAGTATTTTATTTTTATGCCGATTCGAGAAAATGTGAGTTGCCATTAGCGATTACAGTATCACCGATTACGCATAATATTTACTTATCTGTCGATTAACTCCATTTTTCGCCCACATAACTTAGCTCCTCGTCTTTTTTAAATCCTCTCTCACCGACAATAACGTCCATAATCCATTCGATTGAGACTTTTGTAAAGCAAAATGAAGATGCTATATTTTTTGCCAGTTTGTTAAGCCGGAAATTTATACCGGAAATAATATAGAACTGCTTTCTTCCATGCTGCCACCTATCGGTTTAAGGGGAAAATAGCCGGCTACGATCCCTCACTGGCAATAAGGAATAGCCCGATTTAGTGACTGAGTATGATTTGACGTCAGAACTGCCAAGCAGGCGTCCCGATGAGAATGTAATCACGGAACCGAGGTGACGTCATAAGGGTAGTTTTCAATCACGCCCGACGTCTGATACTGCAATAAGTTACAGTGTTGCAACGAGTGAGTTTTGGTACGAATCCCACTTGTAACAAATCAGTCTCTGGTGGCTTTATTACCCCAAAACAGACTTAATTAAAAATCATACTACTTATGTATAAATGCGTATGGTTCCGATTTCTCCCGTACGACTAATTAAGTATCCACACAATGTGAAATAAACTCGTCGCACATACACATAGTGCGAAAGCGATGTAAATTCCAGCCAAGCCAAGCCAAAGTCTGGCTACACCGGATACAAGAAAATATTCCCAGATAGATCCAAGTCGGCAGACCCAAACAGAACAGCAGGCGTCATATTCATTCACGAAGACAACCTTGTTCTTGGAAAAGACTCCCAGACCAATGTTCCATATACTCTGCAGAATTGTGGGCAATCATCAAAGCTCTTAAATGGACACAAGACAAAAAAAACAGAAAAAAAAAAAAAAACAGACATACTTAGCGACTCCATAAGTGTACTAAGATCCCTGGAAGCCCACAACTCGATCAGTAGATCAAACTTCCTATCAGAAACCAATCTTATACTTAAAGACTTATAACAAGACCAGCAAGTAATAGAATTTATGTGGATCCCATCCGACATAGAGATACCAGAGAGCTAAATAGCAGACACAGAGGTTAGTTTAAAACTACAAGAACTAGCCTACAAGACCATCGAGTACAGCATGCATTAAACATCATTAGGCAAAAAATTTATACCAAATGGCAAACAAGCTCGAATAGCGTCAACAAAGGACAACATTGCACTCAATTCAACAAACCATTACTAACCCGAACCATTACTAGCCCGAAACTGAAGAACAATCACAACTTAAGAATCATTAACCGAACAAGAACAGGAAAAACACTTCTGGCAGGCAGCTTAGAAAATACCTTCCAATTCACATCGAAATGGAAACGAGCTGCCCACACTGCCCAAAAGTAGAAGACCTAAATCATATATTCAACGAATGCCAATTCTATTCCACACAGAGGAAAATATTTCAAGGAAAATAAAAGAGGATACAAACACCTATACATACCCGGAATTCTTGATGCCATCTTCTAAAGAATATGGAGCTGACCTATCTCAATATCCCGAATTTCATCACAGAGACAGGTAAAAAAGGAAAAGTATACTTAATTGCCCCTTCACTGCCAATACCATTCCCAGTAGGCAACCTATTACTGGCCCCCCAACATTATATCCCTCACATACATATGTGCCATCACATCTAATGAACACAAAACTGTAGGACCATGTGAGAGAGGCAGGGAGGACAGATCAGCTGACAAAGGGCAGGGGACACCAGGTCCCTCGGGCCTGGTTACGCCTGTGCTCGTACTAGGATCCCGCATCGGTTGCGACGGAACTTCCAGCAGCTCTTACGTCTGGCAGCTGAAATAAACACAAACAATCATGGCAATGTAACTAGCACCGTTAATGGCAAACATGCAATGTAATACAAATATGAACTCAAAGATGGGAGCAGCAAAAAGCAATGTAAATAGTAATAGATCATAAGATAGCTATACAAACGAATGGTCCGTCGATGCAATATAGTAACAAGTCCATGTCTAACAGACGAGAGGAGATTATTGATTCTAGGCAATGTATAAAGTAACAAGGTCAAAGAATTAACTTAGTTTAAACGTGTAATTAAGAACGCAATCTTCCTTCTCATCTTCCTACTCTCAATCTCAATCTGGAAATGATGTAAAAATAAATATCAAAATTAGGAAACTAACCCGACAACTTTAAATCCAGTCACACAAGGTGGCAATAATTACAATCACATAAAAGTACATAAGAAAGTAAGGATCCCAAATAACCATTATAAGTCGGTCCAAGCCCAAGACTGCCATGCCCGGCTACACAATGTCGTTAATCACGCGGCAGACCTGCGAGGCCAAGCCAGTGGCGAGGACACCACAACCAAAGCAGAGAAGAGAAGTGATTCCACAGACAGAGGACTGGGCCTTGGAGTTGCCATTAGCACATAGAAGACAACCACCACAGCAACATCCACAGGCACAACGATAAATTCAGAGTAAAGAAACTTCAGAGTTCCTCGGAGGACTGACCATAAGCCCTCTGCACTCCCAACTTTGACAGCAGCTTGGGAGAATGACTGGGGTCGCCACTGTGAGTGTGGTGCTCTGCCTATGAGGTGCGGGCATTACCCAGGTGCACTTGAACAAAATAAACACCTTGGTAAGAGCCAGAAGATCTCTTGAAAAGAGAGACTGGTCAATTTTTAAAAAAAATTGCTTGTGGTGTGTTTGTGAGTGTGTGTTTGATTGTGTGTGCGAGTCTTTATCTTTGTCTGTATTCCCTACTCTAATGTGGGTTTGTATGTGTGTGTTTAGCGGTGTGTATATAAAAACTTACTAACTTTGCTTGTGTGATAGTGCGTGATTGGTAGTTTTGGTGATTGCAAGTAATTGTTTGGGTATGTCTTTAAAAAAGTTTTCCCTTTTCCAAATGTGTTGGTATGGAGTATAGTGTGTTTTGTTTGTAATAATGTGTTTGTATGCAAAAGGTGTAAAGGTAGTTTATTTTAGGTCCTCGCTACTAACTCTTTATATGTGATGTGTAGTTTGCTGAACAATAAAAGCAAAGCAAAACAGGTCTGGAAAAATATAAAAATCAATAAAAGGTAAAGCAGCCCTATCATTTCCGATATTCCCAGGAGCGGTCACTAATAAAGATAAAGCCAGCTTGATCGCTAAATATTTTACAGGGATGAGCAGTAACAGAAACCACACCACGTAATTTCAGAATCGTCAAACTATGCTTAAAACTAAGTATGCGCACTTGTTAACTGATCAGGCAATCGATGGTAACAGGCCCCCACTTAAACGATAACTTTACACTGTACGAATAGAGAAAGGCAGTCAACAGCCAAAAGCCCCTACCTCACCAGGAGAATATCAACTTGGATATGAAATATATAAAAACCTGCAAGAGAATAAGTTAACCATCATGCTTGACCTAACCAGCCTAATGTGGCATGCGGGAAACATACTGTGAAGATGGAAGCGGGCAGTCGTGATAGCTATCCCAAAACGGGGCAAAGATTCAACAAGTCTTAATTCCTACAGACCATTCTCCTTGAAATATAACATCTTTAAAATGATGGAAATTATGATCAACAATAGACTCAAATGTCATCTGGAAAGAAATAACCTTATTTCACAAAACCAAAGCGGTTTCAGAAACAAGAGATCAACCATAGATCGACTAATGCGACTGGAATGATCCATCATCAAACCTGCATTCAACGCCAGGCGCAAACATGATGAACATTTAATTGCAGTCTTCCTTGGTTTGGAAAAGGCAGTTGACCTTGTTTGGACCAATGGACTGATTGCAAAATTGAGCCAATATAGAATAACAGACCGGACGCACCGCTGGATATCCAATTTCCTGCAGGGAAACAGATCAAAACCAGAATAGGAGACCAATACTCTGACACTTATCAATTAGACAATGGCACCCTGCAAGGAAGTGTCCTAAGTCCCACTTTGTTCAACATCATGATTAATGAGCTAGGAAAGTCTGTCAATACCACACCAATAGATCTCTTGCAATTCGCTGACGATAGCGGAATATGGAAATCAGGAAACCCAGAAAGTTACACCACTATCAGCGAATTACAAGCCAGTCTAAATGCGATTGGAAAATGGGCAGACAAGTGGGGCTTTAAAATATCGACTAAGAAAACGGTAGAAACGCTATTTTCTCCATGCAGTAAAAACACAAAACCTTACCCTACACGTCTCCTTGCAAACACTCCTATAGTATTTGTCAAGGAAACACGTTTCCTAGGAATGCTGCTTGAAGAACTGCTTAATTGGAAAGTTGCACATTAAAAACCTAATAAGAATGTGTAGCCAAGACATAAATCTCCTCAGAAACATTAAAGGAACTACCTGGGGAGCAGATCAAGATACTCTACTTTATGCTATACAAAGCCCTTAAGCCCTTATTAGATCGAAAATTAATTATGGATGTCAGGTTTATGTCACGGAATTGTATAAATCCCTCTATTTATTAAAAGCATGTACTCTGGTTTCGTTTTTTGTGTACAACGATACCCGAGGGTGATTTTTGTATATTGTACAATATTTCGAAATAGTGAGTTCGGTTCATCCCTGCCGCACGTGCGAAGTGCTCACGATGGGAAAAACCGATTTACATCTAGCACGGCTACATCGTATGTATATAAATGCCTCATCGTAAAGTGATATCTTCACATTACGGAACGTCTTGTCAGTAAGCAGTCTACTTAGGGACTTACACATCTTCAGCTGTAGAGGTATGTAAGTTATTAAATTCTTGTGTATATTATTTCTTTTGTATATTGTAAGTATAGCTATTGGACCACCACGTTTATTTTTGTATGTTTTCAATGTGGTTTGGCTTGCGTAGTATAACGCAAATATTTTCTATCCTTGTTTTGTGACTTAGCAAGAGATTTACATTAGCAATATAAAGTTGCATTTTATTAAGAACGTTTAGTACCATAGGAATCTTATCGGACACGGGTTCACTTCTGAACCTGTTTATTGTTTTGTACTATGTACCGATAATGTAATTTGTATAACTTACCGTATATAACGTTATTACGTGTTATCGTATATGCGCGTGTCATGCATAGTACACGATGTTAGATGTATTTTCAGCTGACCAGAGTGATCCATGGTGATCGAGGTCGACGTGGTACCAGCTAAAGAGCTAACCATAGAAGTTAACCATAGCAGCCATAGAGCTAAGTGAACAGTGTTGCTGGTCGAGTAGTAGTGGGTTGGGCGTTGCAGACCGGATTGGTGGGCGCTGATTGCTTGATTGATCAAGGAACTGAATGGTGGTCGGTGACTACTTATAATGATACTTGCTTGTTTGACCAGTGTGACTGGTAGCCAAGTGTGATATTGACGGGAGTTACTCCATGCATGTAATCGTTTAGCCGTGGGCTAATTTTGGGGTTTTCTTCTACCCATTGTTTTGGGAGTGTAAGATATTTTTGTATGATATCTGTCCAATCAAGTCATCATTTTACTATGTGAGTAAAAAAATCTCATTTTTCACTAGTTGAGTGAATACATCATTTTTATTATTGAGTAAAACACCCATTCTTTTCATCGTGTGAAATTACTGTGAATTGTTCACCTTTGTCCTTTTACTGTGTAAGGTCTTTTATTTGTATTTATATTTATTGCATTTTTAGGTTCGTGTGTATTGTTAATTTGTCCAATATTTGATCTTATACACGCACGTATTAATCGATATTCTTTCTGATACAAATCATGCATCAATAAACATTGTATTTGTATCACCATCAAAAGTGTTCTGTTGTAAATCCGAAATCCCTACTCGGTTATCTTGTTACAGTTTACTCCTCAACAAAACAGATCCTGCTGAAAAAACTTGATACCATCCAATGTCAAGCCCTCAGAATATGTACAGGAACACTAAAACAAAAACATCTAAAGAAGTGCAAATATTATGAGAAGAGCTACCACTACACCTTCGGAGGGAGGTACAATTATTAAGATACAATAAAGAATATCTATCCACGAAGATTCTCACCCAGCAAATATTGCAACTGATAAATGTAGACGACCATTCAGCCGAAAATTAGTCGCTAATCCACCAGGGAAAACCATCCATGTAAAATGCAAAGAACTTCAAATAACCACTCTACAAGCGGATCCAATAAGATACCCAGTCCCAACTCCATGGAAAAGCCAAGCTCTTAACATCAAATTACATGCTTTAAATTTGGATCGAAACATCAAAAACCACTGGAGATATTATTCAAACCACATCAAAATTTACACTGATGGATCCAAGTCACCAGAATTAAATAGAACAGTAGCAGCGATCATAGTACCGGATGGATACATCGAATTAGAAGACCTACTACCAGCAGAGTTTTGGGCAATTGTTGAAGCCCTACAATGGATCAAAACCCAATCAATCACCAACAACCCAATCATCACGGATTCGCTCAGCGTCCTCTGATTCAATGAAACTGGAAATTCGACCAGCAGAAAGAACTTTTTGCAAGAGGCAATACAACTAATCAGAACCATTAAAAGTAACCAACAAACAGGAAAGTTCCCGTCTCATATCAATCTATACGGGAATGAAAGAGCAGATCAAAGAGCATAAGAAAATCTAATGAAACAGCAACCAACACAAATCCATTACAGCATTCTTCAAGAAATCTATAGCTAAATTAGGACTAAAATCGACGTCTCATGCTGCAGTGACAGACGCCTAATTAAACGAATGAGTGTGCTGGGTCAGTTCCAACTCATTTCAGCCTATCAGCAAGTCGAATAGGACGTTATTGTCCTACGACTTGTCTGCTTAATTAAGGAGCTCACTTTGTGAGCATAAATGCATAGAGAGGTATGGCTCTTTTCCCCTCCCACGATTGATTAACTAGGCCGCTTTGCGGGCATTAACCCGTCGCACATGCCTTATTGGAGAAAGCGACGTAAATCCAAGATCAGTCAGTGAGTCTGTGAAGCGATGCCATTCATTCGACAGCGAGCATAGCAGTAAGTAACAAGTAATAAACATGACGCTAGCGATGGGAATGATTTTAGCTCAGGCATTGAATGCTTTGAAGGACCGGTTGGAGCCTGAGGGCACAGGATAAAAAGACGACTCTTCTCCTGATTTGGGAACAACCAAGAGAAACGAGAAATAGAAAGAGTCCTGTACCTGAGGGAGCAGTCAGTGGAGACCTAGTCAACGAGCACCCCGACTACTTCCCCCGCTGGAGGCACTGGAATCAATCAACAACTTAAGTCACCTACAGCACCAAAGACTACAGTGGAACAAAGATATCAGCAAGGAGCTACTCAAAATGAAACGGCTATCCAGGAGGTGCTGTCCTATACTCCAACACAACAACAAGATGTGTTAGTGAGAAAGGTGCCTATAACACCATCAGCATCACCATCGTCTATATCAATCTCTCCACCAAAGGCAGCAGGAAAGAAGGCAATAAGATCTGAACTGCACAGAGCAACCAATCATATTATTTGGGGGTATTCTCAGGACTTCTGTATGGACGACTTATGGGAAGATCCAGCAGACGCAAAAACATTCGTGGAGGACTTAGATACCTTAATTAACAACAAATGGCCCATCCTGCCAAAAGAGAGGAATGAACCAAATAAGACTAGGGTCAGAAAAGCAACAACGGCAAGAAGAAAGGAGAACAGTCATTGGAATGTCCAGTATCCCTAACTGCCTTGATTGCAACCAACCTATTTGTTCACCATGAATTACTTTGACCCGAAATCTCTTACCCCCAATCACTAAGCCAATGGATACGGGCTGACCTGATCGAATCTGGCACTCTAAAACAACGACTCAGGAAAATCTACGAGCCTCCACAAGAGTTCATTCAAATGGGTCGCAGTCTGAAGAAGAAATAAAAAGACCCTTTAAGGGCTACCATATAATTGCCTTGTTATGAGGGGTTCCAGTTTGCCTCTGAGACCCGTTTAGATCAAACCCTTTGACTGCCATGATCATTTTTGACGTCGTTTCAAATTCAAGCCGGTGTACACTAACATGACTGTAGAAAATCAATAGGGTCGCTTGATGCTGTATTCATTATATATATATATATATATATATATATATATATATATATATATATATATATATATATATATATATATATATATATATTCGGCCACTCTGTGTATCCTGTACTCAAAATTTCATAATTTTTTTATTAGGCAAATTCTAAAACTCATAAGTATGCGTGACTCTAATTAAGATTGTAGCTTATAGAATTGGCAAAAGGGAATTCCCCCCCCCCCCAATGGGTATGATTTGGTGTTTCAGGTAACGTTCCGGCTGACGTTTCATCCAGCCCGGGTCCTTGCCTCCCTGCCGCGCCTGCGCAAAGACGAGTGTCTGGGCCAATTCCCACTCGTCCATTAATCAGGTTCCCAGATGAGCGTGTAAACACGGAACCGGAGTGACGTCACGCAGGTAGTGTCCAATTAAACCTGACGTCTCATATTGCAATGACATATATCAAATCAGAACAAGTACGTGTTGGGTTCATTCCCACTCATTCAAGCCTACAAACAATGCGATTAGGACTGAATTGCCATTCGTCTTGTGCTCAATTAAATAGCACACTCTGTGTGCATAAATGCGTGAGAGGTGTGGCTCCTTTTCCTCTCTCACGATCAATTAAACAGTGGCGTCACTGGCGGGGGGGGGGTTTGCGGACCGCACCGGGTGACACCATCAGAGTGGGTGACACCAAAATGACTGTCTATAAAATTTTTGAATTTTTGTGCAGGAAGGAGGTCCATGGGGGTGACACCATTAGTTACCGCACATGACTGTCTATAACAATTTTGAATTTTTGTGTAGGAAGGAGGTCCATGGGGGTGACACCATTAGTTACCGCACTGGGTGACACTAACCCTAATGACGCCACTGCAATTAAGTAGCCCACTTTGTGGGCATAAACAAGTCGTGCATGTCCCATGGGCGAAAGCGACTATAATCAAACATAAGTAAAGCGATGTAGCCATCAGGCCTGCCACACAAGGTGGTACTAATTGGAATAGAATTTAAATAAAATGCACACCAGTTAAGGCCCCAACTTAGCCATATAAAGTGATCTTAAACCCAGTGCAAAGTGTGGCAACAAACCTTCCATTCTTAGCAGACCTAAAACTAATTAATACGATGGACAAAACCTAAGCCATCATACCCACCGCACAAGAAGGAACTAAAATCGTAACTACATATACGCCCCCAAATTAACATACTTCACAATAATGCTCCGGCAACCCCAAATAAAACTGCAACATAGACCAACTCATCTCGCCCTATCTCCTTATCTTCTACTCTACCAAACAGCACAGACGCTAATTCTAAAACTTGCATTGGCGACCATTTTTGACTACAATAAACACCCGGGATGTGGTGTGTGCCTGCTGTGGCGGTGTGCGTTTCCTCTGCTGCCTCCATCCCTTGCCGCTGTCAGACATGGCAGTTAAGTAGTATGCCTGTATAGATAACCGCGAGTGGAAAGCGGCTCCTGTCCTCTCCACTCGATCAATTAAAAATCCTACCTTGTGGAAATAAACCGGTCTCACATTCCCCAGGGGAGAAGGAGGCCTAAATGAAATATCGAATCGCATCAGTGAAGCCAGCGAGCACGTCGCGATGGAAGTAAACACCGAAAATCCAGGCGTGGCGCCATCATGGCTGCCAGCTAAGGTAGTGATTTCTACCCCGGCACTACGGGCCATTAAGGCCCTAGGTAAGGCTCAAGCCACGGTGAGACTAAACGAAACATGAATAGGAAACGTAAAGAAAAGAAGAAAACTGCGCTCTGGAGGGCTACTGACCACACAACAACTACGCCTGGACCTCTAATTAATATACCGAGACTCATCGAACAGGTACCGGCCCACCAATTGACTCAAACATCCATTGCAACCCAGACCAAACCACAGCAGGAAAACATGAAAGACGTGGAGGCTCGAAAAGAAATAAGCCTCCTCGACATTACAAGAGCTAGACGACGTGCCCAAGCCGAGGTAGAAGCTGAAGCCAAGGCTAATGCAGAAGCACAATCGGCAGTTCAACCAGATACAGATGACAAGGAGGATGAGAAGGAAGGTGAGACTGACGATACAGCTGATGAAGAGAATAATGACCCCGGCAGGAAACGGCTCATGGATTTTGGCTTGAAGCTTCACACCGAGGTCCTTCCCTCCCTCTCCTAGCTTGGGCCATCGAAGACGAGTGTGTGGGTCGAATCCCACCCGTCCACCAAGCAGGCGCCCCAATGAGCGTGTAAGTACGGAACCGGAGTGGTATCTTGAGTAGGGTATTAATCACCACCAGGCATCTTAAAGTGACACAGACTGTGTTATAATGAGTATGTGTGTTGTATAATTCCAAATCATCTTACGTACCGTGAGGCTTAATTGTCCCGGAATCGGACGCAATTAAAAAGCATATCTTGTATGTATAAACGCGTGTGGGTGTATGGCTCTGATCCCCGCCCCACTCCCCTCACACGATTCATTAAGTAGTCCACATTGTGGACATACACCAGTCGCAAATGCCTGTTTGGCGCAAGCGACTTTATTGAAAGCAGAGCAAAAGCGGTGCTCGCCTCGTTGCTGACACAACAAATCTTTCACCATGGAGTTACAGCTCCATTCCTGCACGGCGGTTTTATATATAAGGTTATATCTATATATATATATATATATATATATATATATATATATATATATATATATATATAACGAAGATTTTATTAATCTAGCTGAGAAAACAGAGGAGATAACTCTAGCCGTGGGCGACTAAACTCTTTCTAGTGGTTTACTTGACTTTGGTTTCGAAGTGGATGCCTCTTCTCTGACACGCATGTGTGTATGTGTATTTTTGTTGTTGTTGTTTTTTTGTTTTGTTTTTTTTTTTTTTGTTTTTTTTTTTTTTTATCGCATCATTTTGGGCTTTTATATAGGGGACATTTTCCTCTGGCAGAAAGACCTTACATGTTTCCATTGGTTATTTTGGTTAAATCCCTATTATTTTGTTTACGAAAATGAGTGTGACGAGTCCTTTTCGCTGCACGCAGCCTTTATTGTAACAGTTTAACTTCTTGTCACTTAACTCAGTTGCATAAGTTTAATTAAATACAGATCATAGTTACAAAATAGGTGACTTTGTAATTGACATTTCGAACATGGCTATGCTCCAATTAATTACTCGATTATTTAAAACGAAGTTTGTCTCTTTAACAATGCAAGAATCTATAATATAGAATGTCGTAAGATGAAAGAGACATGAAGCCATTGCCATATTGTAATAATTAGACCTGCAAAAAGGACAACAGCAAAAAAAAAAAAAAATAGAAGGAAAAGGTTATTAAATACTAGAAATTATTTTCATAGATAAAATTATCTCAGCATAAAAATGTTTTATAAAACAAAATACAGCAGCAATAAAATTAGTCAATTTGTATAGGATTGAAACGAGAAGAAAAAAGGCGTGTGTGAATGGAGAATATTAGAAGCTAACAGGGCTTATGCATTGGCTCTGGTCTCGTCTGCGATACAAAGGCGAGAATGGATTTATATCTTTTTGCGACAGCATTTCTGAGAACGCCTTAGCACTTAACGCCCGATGTTAACCCCTTAATCTGTATGCTCGTCGGGCACCCAGATCAAAAGGTCCAAGTTGGGCGTCAAGCGCTGTGGCGTCCTCAGATACCGAAGAAATTACTTTCTTTGTTCGGGCAAGCGTTTTCGCTAACTTAAAGCATTTACCTCTATTTCTCTGAAACATGTCCAGTATGGAGGGAAGCACGGCCATGATTGTATGCATAACTTTTATCCAAGTGTACGTTGTATTTTCTAATTTACATTGTTATGTCTTTTTATTTGTTTGCATGTTGAAATTATATTATGAATTGCGTCATTACCACTGTCAATATTTTTTACTGAATTTTTATGTGTGTCACAAGAAATTTTTAAATTCATGTCTTCAAGGCCTGCAGTCAGCTTCATTTTCTTCAGAAGTTGTTAAATATATGATATTCACACATTATTTAAGATTATTCACATGGAAGTAAATAGCCTTAAAAAGTAGGTGACATTGACCTCATTTTTGCTTTAGGGTCCTTTTTCAAAGGTTCTGGATTTGAAATTGGCGGAAAAGGTATGATAAAACATTCCGCTAAATTCAATGTTTTGTTACTACTGTTGTTGTTGTTGTTGTT
Organism: Megalonaias nervosa; assembly: GCA_016617855.1. Classification (NCBI taxonomy): domain Eukaryota; kingdom Metazoa; phylum Mollusca; class Bivalvia; order Unionida; family Unionidae; genus Megalonaias; species Megalonaias nervosa. The sequence goes on along the minus strand of JAECUM010027255.1, from coordinate 9,597 downwards.
ATTATTATTATTATTATTATTATTATTATTATTCACTCTTTCGACCATTTCGCAGCTTCGGGATAAGTCCAATCTATTATTCTTTGAACATATGCCGAGAGATGACATTCGGGAAACCTCGGCTATATACGAAATAAGGATTGGCACAGAAGTTGCGAATACCTCACGCTATTTATTCGACTACTACCCTCGCCTACCATGATGCATCATGAGAAGCGAGGGCATCGGGTTAACAATTTATTTTTTTTTTCATTCCCAACATCTTGGTCAATCTTATAGTCAATCAAATCGTAGAAATGGTCGAGATGGTCAGAATAAGTCCCCGTTTCTTTTTCTTTTTTTTGCGAAGAAATTTCTGACAAACAAAATGTATGATTTTTGTTCTGTAAATTACTGCGCCGTCAAAATTACGATATTTTATGTCTTACAGCACACTCATTTCATATTGACAGGTGATCTGGTGCACGATAGTTCCAGGGATTGATCATTTCTACATGACATCATCCATGGCAGTCAACCAATCAAACACCGCTATCTGACTCATTCTAGTAGGTAACTGATTCAGATTTTTTTTTTCCTTTTAGACCTTTGTCTTTGATAGCGAAGAAACTCTTTCGAGCCTGCTTTTTTAATTTTAAAACTAAATATTTATAACCAATAACATGTTGAAATGTATTCCCAAGAATTTTCAATATTCATTTTGAGAAATTCTATGATGACGAAATTAGACACTTGTAAAGCAAGATGAAGGATAAGACCGGAGTAAACCAAATGTTTTCCCCTACCGGAACCGGGCGTCAAGACTGTTGTAGCACGTATGTTGAAATTATCAATATAGCAATAGACAGTGCTACCCCGTTCTTGTCTTGGATCTTCAGGCAGTTTCTACTAATGACGTAATATAATTTACATTAAAAAGGAACGCAGAATGGTTAGTTGATCCGAAAACGGAATTGATGCAAATATTTGTTGAGAAATGATTGTATGTATTTTTGGCGCCATGAATAATGAATATTTTGTGAGAACCCATCCCCAAAGATATCCTTTTATAAGACTGTAACCATATCCCAGTGAGATAGCAAGGAAACTGTAAGAATAAGAACATTAAAGAGTACCCTAGACTGATCTGAAGAAAATTAGCGATTTCGGGCTTTTTTGTGCATTCCAAACGCTGCAGGAACGTCATGACTGTTGGCTGGCGAGATATGAAAATTGACTGGATAAAGACATTATCTGCAAAACTGACCCATGGTAAACGAGCACAATTCCAGGATGTCTTATCACCCTTTCTCGGTGGATTAATTTCCCGATTTTATTTTTCAAGGCATAGTCTGGAAAACAGGATTGTGACAAGTGTGGTCATACAGCTTAGCACGTTACACCACCCACCCACTCCCACCCGCTTTTATGGTGCAATAATAAAATGAACTGTCATCTCTTACTTGACGAAGCCTGATTATCAATAGCAGTGGAGGCGGGGGGGGGGGGGAGGGGGGCAGAAGCATCAACTGTGAACATAATCTTTAGGCGAAATTTGTTCATCCAACAGTAGTGTTCATCTGACGATTTTAAGTTCAAAGGTCTTAATCACATAAACGGGAATCTATTGTTCTCTCTCACTCATAATTTCTGAATTCAGCATAAGACTCTGAAGAGTCTCCGGTTTTCCCCGTGCTTTACACAATTTGGCGCTTACTAACTTTCCATATCCAGCACGAGTGAAATCATAACATAATACCTCCCCCCCCCCCGTTTTTATTTCGAGAAGGATATTGACCAAATTATAAATGCATGGTATGCCTCTTTCCTGAAATCATCTAACATAGGTCATGAATTTATTTTTCAAAGCCGTTCAAGGCTTCGCTCTGAAAGGGACATAAATATGAGATTATTTGTACAGTTTCAGCTAATACTTACCTGGTTACTTTCCTTGCAGCGTATGCTTGTCGTTTTCTCATATTTTAAAAATATCAGTTTCATGATAGATTAGATTAGGATATAGTTAGATAGATCGATTAACAGCGGAGCTACACTAATATCAATCTAATCCAATGAAGTAGACTCATTTTATCATCCTCACAGTTAACTTTGGAAAATTATTACATACATATCTGCATTTAATTCCCGACCCGGTAGGACAGTAGGTCCTTTAATTTTATTAAAAGACAGTAATGTAGAATTAGAAGTTGGAAAACATCTTGGAGACAAAAAGGATGTTTTAAGATTGAAATAGAAAATAAAGAAATTATTATAAACCAGTCTAGCTTATCTTCATGGCAAGGGTCAAGCTTATCTTTATGGCAAAGGTCAAGCTTGTCTACAAGGCAAAGGTCAAGCTTATCTTCAAGGCAAAGGTCATCCACCTCACTTTAAATTCCAGTATCAACCAATGAGAAAATTGTCAGCCACACGAGATCGATACTTAATCATGATTCGGTTGTGAATTTCTTGTTCTTAACGAGCCCCGCACGAAGTTAGCAGAAAAGGTAAGGAAAAGTTTATATATTCAGCTTACCAAAAGTTTGCGCAGAATTAAGTCAAGTTTTCCTGATGAAAAATCGCCGTTTTGCTCAAGCCTGTAATAGACGAAATTATATTGTAAAATGTAGTGACACTGTTCTGATTGTTTGGCACTGACCATTTATTTAATTAGTTTATTGGTGAAGGGGTTTCATATTATGGAAAGAAAAAGTGTGATAATTTTCATAACGTCAATGTTCGGCAAAATTTAAATAAATATTATAAACCAATTCACATTCCTCATCCGATGATTGATAAAGTTAAAATACCGTGTATTTTCCACATATATGAACACCAAGTAAACTTAAAAGACACACACACACACACACACACACACACACACACAAACAACAACAACAACAACAAAGAGAAAGTTATCAGTAAAGTTTCGAAACAGATGCCATAATGTGTTTGACTATAGTATTAGTTTTATCTAAACGTGTCATTCATATTTTATCTTGTCATTTAGTAATGAAGTGGCACATTAAATACCCGCTCAACGTTTCAAATGTTGCCAGTGGCGTAGCTACCGCCGCATCTTCGGGATGGAGGAATGGTAAGCCTTGTGGGGACCCAAAGTTTCATCAAACAACTTCATTTTATTGGGAGGTGGCCAGAATTGAGTTTCAAAAGAAAACAATATGTTCAGTAAACATGTTATATACTTCCATTCTGACAACATTTATGAAGAAAAAAGAAACAATCCTCCGCCCAAAAAAACCCCTCAAAAACTTTCTCAGTAATATCGCTGGGTATTACGTTACTTGGTTCCAGCTGGGCACCCGGATTAGCTAATAAAGACGGAAAGGCTTTTTAAAAATGTTCTTACTTGTCCAAGACACAAGCTGTATTTTCGAGCCGAGCCAATTCAAGGCATGTAATCACGTGGATTATATATGAAGGTTAGAGGAGACATACATTCCTACACGTATATGAATCGATTCATGTCAGTGTACTTGTTGTGGCGGAGGACTCCACGTTTACATATCAGAGCTACGTATAGGTAGGTACTTACACTGAATACATGTCCCATTGTCCTTGTAGCAAATTATCTGACCTTACCATCCTTGTTGTATTTAGAGGTTCCAATCTTAAAATATCTGGCCAAATATATGTCTGGGTGTCAAGAGACCACATTAAACTGACAGTGTAAAATGTCTCGAGTACCATGCTGCAATGAACCGCACTAACGCGAGTATAAAATCAAACCTAACTGCAAAAACCGTATGCAGAGATCGCCGTTCACAATACGCCCGATGATCTGGGAGTATAGCTGAACAGTCTAAATGCGCATTAAGCGACGCCTGTTCTGGGTCAACGGTGTCTGCTGTTGGATGTGTGAGAAGATGCGGCAATAATAACGTATCGGTGTGTAATAGTCGTATTATTTGTCATGAATACAGTCAACATAGTAAGTAATAAATTAAACAAGTTCAGGTAAGTACGGAATCCAGTGGGACCACCAAATCTTGTGGTGGTAGGGGTGGGAGTAGCGCTAGAACCCAGATAGGGAGGTATGGGAATTGACTTTAAAAGATATTAAAGTATCACAGCCCCCCCTCCCCAGTCAACCCATTTCATTCTCTTTCTCTCTCTCTCTCTCTCTCTCTCTCTCTCTCTCTCTCTCAGTGGCGGCACGATGGTTGGGGTGGAGCGGATGGAATGGGGTAGTCCAAGTTTCCTCTGTCCCTTGACACCCCATTTTTGATATTTGGTTTTTTATGTTGGGGTGTAGGGTCCGAGTCCATTCCCTATCGAAAAGTTGGAATTCGCTGACACCATTTGGTGTCGGCAGAGGGTACTCGCCTACTATCAGGCCTAGCAAACTTAAATGCCATATTGTCAATATGTCTCAACAGTCTCTCCTTGAATTTTTTAGGAAATCTTACTCCACTGACCACTTTAAGATCTTCAAAACCTTTGAATGCTCTTCCACTTTGATATTTGACCAAGTTCTGAGACATCAGTGTTTGAACCATTCAAAGTATGTCTTTTTTTCTATGAACCTTTCCAGTTTTTCGAGTGTTGAACGACCTATAGATGACTTTCTCATCAAACATATGATTAACAGCCTTTCCTACTCCTAACATCTGGCTGTGCCTGTTGATTGTGTCAGTGGTGAGTTGCCTCCAGCATCCCTACTACTCTCCTTATACTCTGTTTAGATGTTCACAATGTAGGTCCTTGGGAATGTTTTTTCTTTTTCCTCCCTTCAAACTGACTGTCCTTTCCCATATCAGGGGATGTTTTAGTCTTTTTGATGTTGCTCCAGCAATGTTTGCAATCAGCCTGAGGCCAGATATCAGGTACTTTGGGTGGTTCTTTTCATAAAATTCAAAAAGGTAAAATTTCCAGTACCTTATCGTTCTGGGACCATCATTTTCTTTTACAGCATCATGCCGAGCTATATCATTTAAACCCCTCCAAATTAATCTCTTGACTTATTCATTTTGGCATCTTTAAGTCTATCAGCTGTCATCTTCTTTTTCCAGCTTAAACTTAACTCAAGCTCCCTCCTGCATTCCTCTGAAAAGAACCATTCACCTTCTGGTACATCATCTTCCTCCATACCTAAACACTCCAGATAGAACCAGGAACCCCTCTGACAATATTGGTTGTTACAATAAACCATAGGTCCACCAGCATCTAACGGGCATATACAATAATCCCCATTATCAATCACTGGTTCTGCTGCAACATGAATGACTTCCTTGGTGTTCACCTACTCATATACTTTTTCCACAATTCTTTTTGATAGCTCATCTCTATACTTTCTTCTTTCTTCTGGTGAGTCAGGAAAGCCTTTAGGTATATCATGAATTTCTGTCATACCTGATAGTTCCATTGCATACAATATGATATAACCCTCCGTCACAAACTCTAACAGTGCCTCTGCTTTGTCAAAACAATCCATTATAATTTTTGTAACACCTTTATGGTCATACACTTGCTTAAGATTGTATAATGTTCCCTTCTCTCTGTGACTTTCAAAACTTGAAGAGTTCATCATATGTGTCCTGATAAAGAATAAAATCTTGTCATAAATTTAGTCATTTTTCTTTGATTATAAAGTCGGCTGACTCTTGAAATAGTAAAATTGGTTCTGAATATAATGTAGTGACTAAACTGTGCCTGAAGGGATAAATTTAAAAGTCAGCAATAGGCAGAATTAAAAGATACACATCCAGGTTTTATTTTTAAAAAATCTGGTACCCTTCTTGGTATCCTTGGGACATTTCATAATATTACTCAGTCTCTTTATACTAACAAAATTGTTAATCTTTTTCAAGTGTTACACAGTTATAGGCTGATGAAAGTCTTTTGGACTTGCAAAACAAGCTATGTTGCTAGTTGCACAGCAAAGTGCGATATATAATCCGATACTGCATGCTTTCTGTAGTACACCTTAATAGCTTATGTTAAAGATGGTACAATGTATTCCAAATGTCATACCATAAAACCTGTATATAGAAGACACTGAAAGGATCCCACCAATTTATTATTAATTGACTGGTGCCATTTATATAAAGGGGTTATTTTATTTAAATATGACAGGATATACCACTAAACGGTTTCCTTTCTGAACAGTGAGGTGACTTTCATATTTACCTCTCTACAACAGCAGGTTTTACTGTAATTATCAATCAATATAAACGATATGTTGTGAAATTTTTACTTTCTTCCTGTTCACACCTGGAGAAACATGAATCATCTGTGCCACTCCAGTATGGCAGGCTCAAACAGGTCAAGTCGCGCCCACCTGCCAGCTCCGTTTATTCGAACCCGTTGAGCCCCTTTGACCTTCTCACAGCTCAAGCCATCACAGTAAAGTAAAAGTGGAAGTGAATCCCCATCCTCATTCTCAGGGACATAATCCTTGTAACTCTCCAGTATCTCAATCATACCTGCTGTAGTAGATTCATCTTTGTTTAGGATTCCCAATGGAACCTATAAGAAATAGAAATTTATATGAAGAAGCAACGCTGCATTGGATATATTTGCTTATTGTAATTTGATCTTTAAATAAGGACTCACACAATACAATACCTAGTCATAAATTAGCTGACAACTTAATTCCGCATTGAACTAAAGTGCATATGCAAGCAATCTGTTTGACTGAAATTAGAGTTTAACTTAAAGTGAACAATCAAACCTGTCTAAATGTATTATTTTTTAATTCGTTAAATTTATTTACACTGACATATATTGACAGCTAACAAATAGTTAATATGTTAGTGAAGCATATTCAGTTGGTCATAACATGTGTCCCTTTTAAATGTGTGTTTATAATACAGAGGTTAACAATAATCATAAATATATGATACAGGGCTCATTAATTTTACCATGTTTATGTGGATTATATATATCTATATCTATATATATATATATATATATATATATATATATATATACTGCAATTCTTATCATACAATTTTTATTTGTTATTGTTTATAAAATGTAACAGTAGGTAAATGATACCTAAATGAAAAGCATTTATCATTTATTACCTATAATTTGCAGAATATTGCACAGAAAATGTAAGGTGTCTCAAATTTGACAATATGTAACTATAATTGTGATACGTTCATAGTGCATGAAAACTACAGTATGTAGGCAAACAGTATGTAGGGAAATGTATATGTATATATAAAGAGAGTGAGAGAGAGTATGTACTACTAACAATTTCACTCCTGAATGCTGATTATGTTGAATATTGATGAGGAATGGACCACACAGTGTGAAGTCCAGCATAGGCAGGAACATACGTTGTCAGAATCCTTGAGACTATAACTGATAGCTCCTCTTTTAAGGCCGTCTCATCTTCACTGGATGGTAAGATATCGGAAATCTTTAAATTCCTTATGGCCTTTGACATCCCATAACTACCAATCCTTTCAAGTGTGGCAAATCCCTGTACCATGTTCAGCGTGGCATTTCTCTTTCCCCTTACATGATGCCAGACATCAATCTTCTGGTTGATGTTATCAAAAGTAATATCAAAGTATAAATTTTGGTCAGTGTTGGGAGTAGGCCACATAACTGACTCAGTTGTTACTTCAGTTGAAACTGAAATTTTAAATGAGAGCGCTTTGTATGATAATAATCATTCCTTCCACTGTATGGTTGCTTGATACTAACATTAAACATTAAGCTGAATAAAAATGACAGAAAAGAGTTGTGTGTATAGTGGATATGGTGACCATTCATGACAAAACATAGTAAAGAGTTATTAGACAACTAAGCTTATATCTGTACCAATTGTTTCTGTGAATGGCAATAACAATTATACAGCAAAGGGACAACTTTTAATAAGAAAAAATGACCTACTGACCACATGGAATGGCATGATTATGCAAGGAGCACTTTTATCAAATTCTCTACAAATGCGTTGCCTAAAGATTAAAATTTACTTGGATGACTAAAGTTTGACAATGTAATTATCAATATGAAAAAAGTCATTAGTGTTATAACAATTAGTCATTGTGACCTATTTTTCCTTGCTGAATGCTGCAAAAAGAGTCAAACTAATGTAATATTTGAAGATATAATGCCTAAATTAAGTTAGCATTGTGTTTAATTGTGATCTTAAAATGTAACTGACATGCATAGGTTTCAAACTGGTCTTCAGAAAGTCAAAGATTTTGAAGTGCCAATATATCAAATATCTTCTTGAGTGTCAATTTCAAATTTTGTAATATTTTAAAAGGCAATAGTGACGTAAGTAAATTAAAATCTGTTGCAATGATTTTTGCAAGTTAATTATTGGCATATCTGGCATCATTTTTTCCCATCAAACCTGACCGTAATGACACAGGTGCATCCGCTATACCTTGTTATATCTCAAATAACTGCAATATATTATTGGTAACTTTCCCCTAGTCATAGTATTTGCATGCTGTGACAGAAATTTGAAGCTATTTGATTTTTAAACTTGTTGGTTTATTTATGACATTTTTCAGAAAAAAAATATTACTATTAATTTGATGATGATAGCAATGATGAGAAATATTATTATTATAATTGTTTTAAAAACAATAAATTTCAGATGTGCATATATATGAATCAAATGATTTGATTATTCATCAGAATATACCTTCTACACTAGTCAACTCATCACTTTCTTGGACTGAACTAGATTCCCCTTCTTCTTCCTCAGCCTCCTCTTCATCTTCCTCCTCCTCCTGCTCTTCTTCCTCCACCAAATCTTCCTCCTCTTCATCTTCCCAAACAGACTCTAATTCAGGCAACTCATCCAAAGTTTCATCTGCATTTTCTAAAAAAGGAAAGAATATATATAATTTTACTGTCATAATGCCTGTGATGTTTAATAAAATTTATAGTTGTGTACACCTCAAAGAAAACTGTTATGCCTAATTTTTTTAAGTGTCTCATTTTTGTGCTAAATTAGAGACAGTATATAGCCAGGATTTGGATGATGCGTTGTTGAACTTTATATCCTTAGGTGGCCAGAAAAATAAGTATCATGAAATAAACATTTCAAGAAAGAGACAAATATATGTGTAAGAACTGACACATAATTTTTATGAATGATACACAAAAATTCACCAGAATATACATTCATAAATACTCACAGTATTTACAGTAAACATTACACAAATATTTATGGTAAATAAAATATGTAAATATGGTAATTAATTTGCAAAGTATGTATGCTGCAGTTTCTATTTATTTGAAGAGACTGGGTAAAAAAAATCTTTAGTCTTTATTTGTAGTTTTTATTTAAATAACCCTGAAACCATAAAATTTAACATTTGCAAATTATAATTGAATGATTGTGTTACCTTTCTCTTACAACCACCTTACCACATTAGAATGGAAACCAGCTATTGCAGGATAGTGCTGTGCCTGGTTCTGATAAAGCCAATAACAGGTACTAAGGAGACAACCTTTCTTCCAATCCTTTTTGTGGCAGAATTGTGGTAATGTTTCTTGGTTAAGCTGGCTTTGACAAGTTCAAGCAAACTGGGGCAACATTTATTGGCATCATACATCATTCTGTCCCATTCAAAATCCAAAATTGATGACAGTCCACTATTGAAACCACTTTTGGAAACC